>ML843309.1:7926-46671 GCA_009831015.1 Picea engelmannii
ATTGATGATCAAGGAGAGCATGTTCAGATTCCTTCCATAGATGATTTTTCTCCAGAGTATCTTACAGAACTGCATGAAGACACCATCCTTGACAGGAGAATGCGAACTTCAAAACGAGGAAATGTGGAGTATCTTCGAGTTGGCCTTAAAGGGACAAATCCAAGAAAAGCCAAGTGGATTGAGGTTGGAAGGGTGAGGGAACTATACCCTCATCTTCACATAGACTGAAAATAGTCTTTTGGAGGTCCAAAAGTTTCCCAATGGGGAGGTGTGATCAGGGGATCAAATTTTGCTCAAAAATTCAAAGTGCTCGGAATTGCTTCAAACCGGACGAGAGCATAGGCCTCGTCGTTGTGAACCCAACGCAACTCATTTCGTCTCAAACGGATGCCGGGAGCGAGAGATATTGCAATTTGTTCATAAAGTCAAACAGGCAAAAAAAATGATGTTGACTGTACAGTCCGTACAGGATGACGTGGTAGAGTCGTACGACTGTACATGTGGTGACATGGAAAGAATCTGTTGGTTGACAGTTGGTCGATTGGGAAGTCGACACGTGGCACTGTTTGGGGCAAGTGATTGGGTGCCACGTGGCCCAATCATGGGCTGCCACGTGGCACCCCGGTATTGGTTGTTTGGTCTGTTGTCAAAATGTATTGGAGTCCGTGGGGTTCGACCCCCGGACCTCCCCACCACATAAGCTTTCACAAAATCCGTCCGACCATTGCACCGCCACTTGTTCCTTATTACATATGTGTGTTTTATTTTATTTAAGTTCACATATCATTGTATATGGTGGAAGGTCGGGTCGGGGCTTAGCCCCGGCCCGTGGTTTTGTTCCATAACATATGACCAGTGGTAATATTGCGCGCGGGGGTTACGACGGGATGGAGCCCCTGGTCGCGTGTGTTTATATATATTACATACGGAGTGTATTACAAGCAAGCCATGTGACCACACGAAGGGCACGGAGGGGCTTAAGTTTGGTTTCAAACGGTTGGCAACGGTTAAAGCCCGAGGTCATATTGTAACTCCCCATGTGCCCAGGTGTTAGGCGGTTAGGGGCTGGCGCACCCATAACCATCCTACAGTTTGCACTATTGGCACATTTGCGCCCGGTGCTGGGTTTTTACGCTATGTATTGCGTGTGTGCCAAGTTCATTTGACAAGGGTGCGTTTTGTAGATGCAGAGACAGCAAGCTTGAAGGGGGGACTTCCAGGAGGCCTAACTTCTTCGTTTTTCGACCGATTGAGGTGCCGAAAAAACCCAGATAGGGGTTTTTGGACGCTCTGAAGCCATTGGAGCAGTCAGTTGGTCAGTTTGAGCATTGTAAGACATGTTTTTGATCACTTTAAGAAATTAATAATAATGATCCATTAGCAGCTGGACCAGGAAATGTAGCCCAAGAGAGGGGTGAACTCCTTTATCAATTGTTGTGTTTATGTGCTTATGTTCATTGATTTTGTTGTTGTCTATGTGTATTTTTGCATGAGTAATCTCTTAATTTATGTGTTGCAAAATTGATCCATTTGCTTTAAACACATAACATTTACATTGCAATAATTTCAAGATTTTCAAGTCTTCTTCATTTTTAGATCACATACCATCTTCATAATCATAGGGTTGTTCAAGAGAAGTGTGATATTCATCATTGAAAATTGAATAAACATCCATATCTTCCTCAATAAAGTTTACATTTGACTCAGGAACCTTTTCAAAGTATGGTGAAATTCGTCCTTCCCTTAACATGCTTATATTCTTCCCATTTATAGGAATAGATAAATGAGATCCATCTAAAGTTAAGTAACCACCTGTTAAAGCCTGGTAGTCTCTACCGAAAATGATTGAATAATTGCTAACGAGCATGTTAATGACTTGTATATTCAAAGTGGTCTTGATCTCTGCATGGGCACAAAGGACTAAAGTTACATATTTAATATCATCGATCATATATTGTTGTTGGTTATTATAGGATATCATGCTTCTTGCATTTTCATTTGTAAAAGAGAGGACAAGTTCTTCCATAATATTCTTAGACATTACACTAGGTCCATACCTACCATCTATTAGACAACAATGAGCTATGCTATCAAAAATAATTACAAAAATATAAAAAGGTGGATTTTTTTACAGAATTTTAAAAAAAAATTACACCTAGTCTATTTACATGTGAATCATCTTCATCAAGGTTTCTGGATAAACCAGCCACTGAAGAAGGTTTAGTTTCCATAAAATTGTTAAGATTTTGTTGTTGCTCGGGGACATCGACCATGTCCAGGAGAGTTGCATATGCTTTTATGTTAGCTAATTGTTTCATTATGTTATGCTTTGATGAAGGTAAAGAGGTTGAAACCCCTTGACTTTGTGCTACTCTATCAACCTGAGGATTTGTACTCAGAGAAGAAGAGTTATGGGAAAAGGTAGTTTCAATATTTCCACCCTTTCTCTTGTCAGTATAAGATTTACTCCGAGTGTTTACTAACATTACATCTTCTTCAAGAATGAAATCTAAAACAACGACATTTGCTTCATTTCTTTTGTCAAAGATTATTTCTTGTGTTTTTTTCTTAACTTCAAAAGTGTTCTCTTCATGGTTGTCATTGCAAAAGTTACACCAAGCTCTAAAGAGAATAGCCTTTGGTTGATTATATGGTAAAGAATTAATAGGTTGGTTTCTCAAAATAGCTTGAGAAGAGGATTCAGCATGGATTGAAATGGTAGTGATCCCTTTCCTTTCAAAATCAAGCATATGATTTCTCATATCTTGAACCAACTTGAGGGCAGTCAACATTTCAGTCTTCTTAAAAAAATCTTCTTTAGGAAGACGTGTTATTTCCATTTGTTATTCATATTCTAAACATGTTTGGAGTGCAGACCCTAGGCTTTTCACATTTTTCTCTTCTAACCTCTGGCGATAAGAAGAGGGAAACGCATTATAGTATTGAATGAAAGGATATTGGTTATGAGGATGGATAATTTTTGGGATTTTATTGTACAATTTGGTGAATCTAAGATTGAAAGATTTATGGTTTCACCATTTGCAAAAACAATGTTATTATAATCCTTTAACAAATCTGTTGGATTCTTGGTCTGCCCATATGTTGATTTAAACTAGTAAACTACTTCATCCCAAGTTGAAAAGACTTTAGGAGGCAATTTGAAAAACTCAGTAGCAACTTTTCCTTCTAGAGAATTAACGAATAATTGCATACATGTATTATTATCATTTGCTCATATATTGTGGCATGTATTAGAAAATGCACTAAGATGTTCTTTAGTAGAAATGGTGACATTTCCTGAAAATTTTAGCAAATGATATTTGAATTTGGGAAGGGGATTAGTAGTTGGAAAAAGATCTAGAGGTAAGGACACAAGCCATGGTGTGGTTTTCGCATCTTCCTCAAACTGGAATAAACTGAATTTCTTGATTACTTTGGCAGGATTGGAGGTAGATTGAATAAGAATTTTATGGCTAAAAATACTCTCGATTAAAGAAGAGGAAGAGGATTGTGAACAAGAATATTGACCGGTACCAAAAGAACTGAAATATGTCATTTTGTAAGTGATAGGGATCAATGATATTGAAGAGCTAGAAGAATCAGACAAAGATCTACGATGTTTTCCTTGTATGGTTTCAAGGACAACGTTTCTTCTTCATATATTAAAGACAAGTTTAAATTATGGAGACAAAACTCTAGTTCTTCGAAAAAATGAGAACCAAAGGACATAAGAAAATTTTCTTAACAAGGAGGCTGATTTTTGGCTAGCCTTTGTTGGGCCTCCCACCATTCTCTAATTCTAATGTCTTGAGAAATAACCTCCCAAGATTGATTAAGTTCAATTCATGTATAGGTTGTTTCCAAAAT
The DNA here is from genome assembly GCA_009831015.1 of Picea engelmannii. Classification (NCBI taxonomy): domain Eukaryota; kingdom Viridiplantae; phylum Streptophyta; class Pinopsida; order Pinales; family Pinaceae; genus Picea; species Picea engelmannii. The sequence continues at coordinate 11,794 of ML843309.1, forward strand.
TGTATTAAACAAAGTTAAAGAAATGTTGGTTTGATCATCTAAACCATGTCTAATGTTAGGTTGATGCACTATAGGTATGGCCATGAAAATGGTAAATAGATAAAATAAAATAAAATAAAATAAAGGTTAAATACAGAAAAATCCAATAAATACAACAAAGAGATACAAATACCAGAGAAATATTGAAGATTTCCCCAGCATGGTCTCCAAATAAATTTTGATGAAAAACAATGGACTTATCCTAATACCGACATTTTGAATTCCGCCTGGCCAGAGAAAAATAGTCGGGATTATCACCCTGTGTTTATAGCCTCTTTTAAAAAAAATCAATTAATTCTCAAGAAATATATCCTTGGAATTAATGTTATATTTTATAATTGAAGTATGTCTAAGAAAAAGAAAATATTCATAACACGAAATATTTTTAAAAATTTTGAAAAACTTTAGAAATAAAAATCCGATAAAAGATTACACATAAAACTCAAATGAGACTTCAAAACCATCCAAAGATTTTATTTATTCAAGTCTGAAATACATCCAAAAATGTTCTTCATACCCAAAAGGTAAGGACCAAAATGAGACTTAGTAGTAAAAAATGGTATATTACATCATACAAAGACTACTGGTATCTTTAAGTAAACCAAGACTAAAACAAAGTTGAAATGACAGACCACAAATATCACTACCTTGACTCTGCACAAAATCATTAATCAACACTGAAAACTAATTCATAAATCTAATAAGAATCCATAGACTATCAAAGACAGATGATCAACCTTGTGATGTATATCAACAAATCAATACTTATTGGCTCTCCTTATTGCCACCTTCAGTGGGATCCTACTATCAACGAGAATTCCTTAGAACTTATGTATTTCAGAGATGAATGAAATAGTAAAGTAATGTCACTTAAGAAGCAAGAGCAGATCTTATCAAAGTTGTTCTCTCTATCACTCCTCCTCTTGTTTGTCCCTTGAAATCTTCTTTTTTTTCTCCAAACATAGTTTGAGAAGTTCAACTACTTTTAGTTAAGTCATTAACTAATTTTAGTTAATGGGGACAAATCATAAAAAATAAAAAAATTAATGATAAGGATAAAATAAATACAAACTAATAGGTGGGGACCCCCTAATGACCTTTTGTTTAAATTTTAAACATATCCCCCTTGTTCCTCCTTGAGAATATACAAATATATGTCATTAAGCATCCATTTAATCATCAGCATAACATATGTACAAATCAACTCATACATCATTTGTAAAAACCCTTGTGACTCCCGAATGATAAATATATTTATTAAAATAAATATATCAAATTGGTGTCTAAGTCAAAAGCTGCCACAATATGTCAAAATAAATATACCATCCACTGTCCTAAAAATAATATTGTTGTGAAAATAACCAAAATTGATGAATAAAAAATATTTCCAAAGCATACCATTGTCCAAAAAATAACCAGAATTGTCCTCAACAGTAAACATCATAATAACGCTATAAAATCAGAAGTCATATTTTTTATGTGAGGCGCCTAGCATCTGTTTATTATCCTGCAGCTTAATGAATTTTGAACCCTTATCAATTGGTGCTTTAACTCTTTTTGTTGGTGCTTTTGGATGCATGTCCTCAAAGGAAATATGTTTACTTTCAATTTTTGGACGTTTGGCATGAGAAGTGACCGAATGTGAGGAGGTCATTGACTGATCAGAATTGATATATTGGGCAGGTCATTTTCCTTTTCTAGGCTTAGGCTCTTGAATTTGAGATTTTATCTTTTTTAATGGTTGAGCAAAGATTGAATGAGAAGCCTCTGATGAAATATGGAGAGTAGATCACTTTGGAGGAGGTGGAGGTAATGGTAATAAAGTTGTATCCATCCTTGAGCTTGATGTTGAGGAGGATTAAAAATTTCATCCCAACCATCATTGGCTAGAATTTCGGGAGGTAATGAAACATGTGGTGGTACAAGGATACCAGAAATGATTGGATGAGGTTGGATGGGTGTTCTTTCAGGTGGAGGACGCAGTTGGAAATCCCCTTGTCCTGCTAAGTTCAAGAAATCGCGTTGTAGGAGTTTATTAAACTCCTTAAAGTTAGCATTGAAATGGATTAAGAAGAGGAGTATTTTATTTTCCCAAAATTCGTTTGGTCTTCTCCCTCTATCCTTTTTTCCTCTACCACCACTGCCTCTACTGAAGAATCTCATATATAAGTACAAGGTAAAGTTAGAGCATGCATACAATAGCTAATAAGAATCAAATATTATTTGCATAAAATAACTTAGAAATGGCTTTGTTGACAACAAACAACATGCAAGCAATCAGTGAGATAGAGGAGAAATCAGTCAAGATTATCAATTATGCCCATCAACTCTTCTTCATCACATAAGTAATTATCATTCAAGAACATGGGAGAAACAATGTATTTTGGAAATATGATGGGATTTTGATGTGCGAAAAGTGAAATAATGACAAGGAAATGTAATGGCGCGTGTCCAAAAATAATCTATCATTGAACACAAAATCTCTTCATAATTTCCCTGTCAATTTTACATCCACTTCTGCCAATCCTTAAATTTTGAAAATTAACCATGCATCAGGGGGAAAACCTTTTGAAATAAGATGAATATAGAATTGGGAGCTCGGAATAACTCATGTAAAGTGAAAATATGAGGGAGTTGGCCATGAGCAATATAAATCGAATTTATCAAATATAACCAGTCTGCAACATACTTCTTCAAAATCTGACCATAACCATATATGTATCCTAATCATAACATATTCTTGTTTCCAGTATCAACGTCATTTATTAAGAAATATTCAATCTCATAACATGGGAGGAAAAATAAATGAATATTTGAAATGATGGATGAATATGGGGATGAGAGAATAGGTTATAGAAAGTGAAAATATGAGGGAATCGATCATGTGTAAAGAAATAAAACATTTAAACCTCGAAACAAATATCATTCCATTTAACTATTCAGGCCATGAGCAATGATATGCAAACATATGCCAAACTCAATTTAACCCATTTTTGCCAATAGTAGTATTCAATGAATACACACCACTTATATTACCACAGTAAAATCATTTGTTTGAGGATCAAAATAACACAAGTAATGTGTCTTTTTCAAAATTGAGCAGACTTTTCGATAGATGTTTTTAAATTCAAACTATCACCAGACTGTGCGATGTCTTCTTAAATTCAAGGTTTGACAATGAAAATATTCATTTTTCAAAACTGATATGAACTATTCCCAAATATCCTTTTGTAAAACAAAAAATAAACAGGGTTGAAGAAGATATGCATCATCTTACTATTCCAGATTCCCAACATATCAGACATTATTTTCTAGAAAAAGCCATCGCATCCCCAAAAAAAATCAATGCATATTAAACTATTCATTTTCCAAAAATGGTCAAGGGTTCAAACTGATCACACTTATCTAAAAACTTCTCGTAGCATTTTAGAGGGCATTAGGGTTGCCAATCTCGAGAGATACTCAAATTGTTATTGTAAGCTCAAACATTTTTTTTAACATGTAGGAATATGAAACCCTAGGGTTTAACAACAAAAGATAGTTTAACTTCTTATATCAACTAATTCGAGTGATAAGATAATTTTCCAATGCTCAGGTTCGAAACCAGACTGAAAATTTCCCTTTGAACCATGGCTTGGGACAACATTTCTGATGGGTGTTCTATATGCACTAAAAAACACTAAAAACCCTCAATTAAATTGTCAACCCAGGGTAAGTAAACTTAGAGTTGTAGTACTATAAGTGCCAAGGTAGAAAGGCTAGAGGTAGTATAGTCTAACTAAGGAAATGGGCTATCTAAGGGCTAATATACTTAAGCAAAGACTATTAATGGTCAAATCCTATTAAGAAACTTAAACTATTTATCCTAAGTAACTTTTGAACAAAGGATCGATGGATAGTCCTAAGAAAGAAAATGAAAACTCTACTTAAAGAAAATTAACTTAATCATGACAATAAGAAGAAGTAAACTATCTATTTAATCTATCTAATGAGCAATAACAACAGCAAACTACTTTAATTAACCTACTCAAATTCAATAAGCAGGAACAATTAAGCAAATGAACAAGCAAGCAACTACCCTATTAAAGCAAATAAACAAGCAAGCAACTACCCTATCAAAGAAAGTAAACAAGCAAGCAATCAACTAACTAACCTATGGTAACTTCTATAGCAAGTAAACTAATCAAAATTACTCAATAAGCAACTAATCAAATTAATAAGCAAGTGAACTATATTCTGAAATTAAACTTCATAATTACTTCTAACTTACGAAAGGAAATCCTAATCTACTAAATTCAAAGCATCATGACAATAAAAGTAATCAACAACTACTCTTTAATCTACAATAAGAAAACTATTATTTAATCTACCAAAGCAAGAAGACTATTCTCTAATCTACAAAAGCAAGAAAACTCAAATATAGTGTTGATGGTTATGTCTCTGGTGTCTTATGATATCACGATGGCATTTAACAATTAATGATAACTCAAGAGGGATAAACTCAATATTGACTTTTATAGAAAAGTGAAAGGTATGAATTAGGCAATCTAGTGAGAACATAGCCATTATAGAAGAAACATCATATACCCTGCATATCCATGTGATTCTTCAATTCATGCATTAATCATCAACAATATGGAAACACTTCTATTAAATTCAAACACATTCTATGCCAATGTAAGAAAATTCATACTACTTAGAGATTCATAACTGAAAACTAAACTTAATAATCAAACTTCGAATTAAAATTGCAACCTATATCTAGAATGGAAATTGCACAAAGTAAATTAAACTAATCTTATTTTAACAAATTAAATTGCAAAGGGAAATACTCATAAAACATAAATCAAATCCTATTTCTATTTCAGCATATGACAAGAAAATAAATAAGAAAACTAAATAACAACTAGATAAGCAAATTAAATAGCAATTAGATAAGCAAACTAGAAATGAAAACTAAAACTAACAACTATCAATCCACCGAAACTTGCCAAAGAAACCATGAACTAAATACTTTGTTTTAACTCTGTTTTTAAACTCTATTTCAACATATAGAAAATATAATTACCATCTAATTACACACAGGGGTTAGTATCTAAACTTGCAAGTTGTTTCCTATAAATTAAAAATCCATTACATATTAACACTAGCCTTCATAATAACCTGCAAAACTGAACTGAAGCAATTAAATTATGAATAGCAATTTACACAGTAAATAAACATAATAAAACTCATGTACAGGAAATAAAATAAATGATGATTACACTATATGAATTCATAAGCTAATTGACTAAATATTCACCCATACCACTGGTGGGCCCCCCAGCAGGTCGTGGCTACTCCTCAACGATGAATCACGAGCTCAAGCAACACAATTTCAGCATTAAAAATTAAAAACATAGTTTTAGAAAAAAAATGTCTGAAAATGGAAAAACAGAGCTTAACTATCCTTTTCCTCTCTTAACTATTTGTCTTACCACTAATGTGGTATTTATAGAGTTTACAAGATGAGAGGTCAACCACTGGAAGGGTCGACCTCCTCTAAAAACAGTAAATCGCATTTAATGTGTCTTAACCGTCGGTGGCTTCTAGAAACAAAGAAAGCTAATAAACACCCAACATAACAACCCAATCCAAGTTGTCAAAATCTCAGTAGCTGGAGGCCACGAGCACAAGAAAAATCCATGTCTCTAACTCGCCCATCGTTGGCCGCCAATATGATAATCGCCAACTCGCCCATGGTTTTAGTGTCAGACGGAGTGTCGGTTGGAGCGCCGGATGGAGTACCGGATGGAGTGCCGGATGCAAAAACAACCTGTGATTTTGCCCTGTGACACACAAAACACGAATTATCTTCTTGGAATCATTAAAACATGTTGAATTATACTTAAAACCATCATAAAACATCAATCATATGTACCTGGTATGAACCACGACGATTTAATACGAAAACCCTTCAAAACTCTTCAAAACAGGAAAACGCACATACAATATTGGCCAAAAAGGATCTAATCATTATCATTAAATTAACCATATCACGAGCCCAACATTACCCCCACACCTAATATTTTGCAAGTCCCACTGCAAACAAAAAGGAATTGCCCCTCATAACTAAGATTTCTAAGAAGGATCAACTTTAGAAGCTTCTCCTTCTTGCCATGAAGATTTTGTCTTGTGCCACTTTTGTTGTTTCAATTGTGCCATGAGGTTGCGATAGGTTTTGTTCATCTCGTCAACCAACCGTTGAAGGGAATTCAAATTTTATTGGAGGATTGCATTGTCATGGTGAAGATGTGTGTCCAAAGTCTTCCTCTATTCCAATTGTTGCAACAATTGAAAATTTTCTTGTTGTAACTTCTCAATGGCTGGAGCGGCATCAGATATCTCGGAGGAGGGATTAGATCCCTTGAAATATGCAGAGTGTTGATCATTCTCAGGATCTAGGGTAGGCATCTGTGAGGTAGGAGTAATAGGGGGTTTATGAGGATAAGTAGGTTTGGATTTTGTCTTTCTTTGAGGCTTCAATTCGTCTGCAAACACTTCCCTAAGTCTTTTGTGAGGGCTTTCGGGATCAGAGGATACTTGGATAGGGTCTGAAGTAGTCAGGGGTTTTGCATAAGGTTTTCCTCTTGTGCTCCGGGTACTCTTTCAAAAGGGTCCTCTATTAAATCGATTAGCTCCTCTCTTATTTGTGGGGACTGCAGGAAAGTCTTATTGAATTACTTCTTGTATCTTTTTGGGTGTGGGATCAAGAGATGTTAAAGGCGTCGAGAGGTTAGCGATAGGCTTCTTGGTCTTTTTTCCCGATGAGGTTGCATAGGTATCAAAAAGCTTCTTGGATTTTTGTTCCGGTAAAGAAATGGCTTGTGCAGGAGGGTTTGGAGTCTTTAGAGAGTGGGGTTTGGATGGAGAAATAGTCCTTAGATCCAGTGTCTTTTTGCTAGTCTTGATTGTCAAGTGAGGGTTTGCAAATTGGTAAATGAACTCATCCCAAGTTTGCCCCTATTTTTCAAATTCAGCTAAAACAAGGAGCGCTCTTTAAAAAGTAGAAGGGAAAATTCAATGGTTTATTGAACTCAAAGTGAGATAACAATCGAAAGTGACAGGCTTTAAAGGTGGAATATCTACCTTCACATGTGATCAACCTAGTGATGACTATGAGAGGGTTAATTATACCCTCTCTTATCCACTCCTTGGAGTATCCTTTATCTCCAGAGATGTTCTGAAATTCTGGTTTAAAATCCCTGTTATAGCTCGATCGTAGCAACTAGTGGTTTTTAAACCATCTATCCCCAATTCTTGGAAGCTTTGTGGTTGTGGCTATGGATTCCTCCAATAACCCAAAGGTGAGAGACCCCACATGCGTTGTCTTTCCATCAAAACCAAGGGTGAATTGCATTGAAATGCCATCGTCGTGGCCCTGCAAGTGAGACAAAAAAGGCCCCCAGCCTACGCAAAGAAACACTTCCCTACACTGTGCAAATTCAGGGATGGTGAAGAGGTCAGCGTAGGAGGATGTCTCATACCATTTGGGCATCGTGACAGTGTGGAGAAGTGGACAGAGGCAAAATTCGATAGAGGATGGATGTAATCGGGCCAAGGAAGGGCACGATTAAGCAAAGGTCGAGCGCAATTAAGCAGGGGTCGAGTGCAATGTGGACAGAGGGGAACAAAATGAGACAAAGGATGAGCAAGTTTAAAATAGGGGTGAACGCAAATGAGCAGAGGGAGAGTGTGAGGAATGAATGGGATAACCAAATCGAGTGATCCCTCCATTTTTTAGTGTGCCTAAGGTGGAACAGTTGCATTCATGTGCGCACGAGTTTCCATGTGTGAGTGTTGATTTCGAATTTGAAGGCATGTTGTGGGAGGTGATTGTAATGATGAAGAGGTTAGATCAATGTCCAAGTATTTGACTTGGACATTTGATCATGAAAATGTCTAAGGTTACATCATTCAATCTTAATTGTCATAAACTAATTCAAATAAATGTCATTGATTCCTGGTTACCTGAAATTGTGGACAGTTACTGGTGTATATTTTCATATGGCACTTCGCTCGGCACCTCATATGGCACCTCATACGGAACTCCATATGGCACTCCATATGGTATCTCTGTGCGAAATGCATGTTTACCTCCTGTAATGGATAGATTGCAATCTTAGAATGATTTTGACAATCACAATGAATAGGAGCAGAGGCAGAGTGTTACATTATTATTTATTTATCTACCATTCTTACTCAATCAACTCGCATAAGACATGTAATTTCAATTCTGCAATGAACAGTTTGTAACGAAAATAAACAAATAAAGTGGTTTGTTAAGGATATGTACAGCGATTTATAACACAGAGGGAATTAGCATTTCAAAAAAATAAAATGACTGTTGATGTAATAACCTATGTCATGAAAACAATACACATAAATTTTTACAAAGATTCACTTCTTCTAGGCAATGTTATAATTTTTCAACTCATGAACCCCTCCTCCACACCTAAGTATTGTGACACCCCACAATCAAAAATATAGGAAACCAATCAGTTCTCCCAATAGCCGAAGATTTACAGCTTGTTAAGTGTAGAGATAAATTTCACAGATTGGTATAACAAGATGGTTAGAAGATGGCCCCACCTATAGGATAAGAGATCCTATATACAGATAAGAAGAGGTAGGTGAGAGAGTTTCAAGATAGTCTCAAATTCAGTTCCCAATGGAAAATTTATGGAGTTCATTAACCTTAGCTTAACCATATATACTTCATGTCAGCGTTGTCTACAAGTAATGTCATACATCAGGACAAGTTTAGATTTCTTATTTATTTTTTTGACAGATTGTCATCCTCACTAGGTAGAATGCCCCGCTACCAGCAAGCATGTTCAGTACTCTGGCGGGTTTACCTAGTCTTACCACAGGCTGATACCCACTGTCAGCAGACCTGTTCAGTATCCCAGCAGGTTAGCCTCTTACACCCTCAGAGACTGGCCCACCATCTTTTAAGATTTTAGTATAAGATTGCTTTGTGCAAGAAGATGGGGAACAGCTCTGAAAACAATTGTTTTCTTCTTTTTTCTTTTTTTTTTAATTGGGATGGTATTTATGTTAGAGAATGAATTTTCGTTATATATACCTTAGTGATTGTTCTGATGTAAGGGGTACTTAAGCAAACGTAGCCTATCTAAAGATATGACATAATCAAGTATTTTTAGTGTGTAGTGGATGGTACCATTGGGAAAGAACAGAAAGGTATCTTTAGGCTCAACTCATTTTCTTCCTTTTCTGGATGTTTCCCTGGCTAACAGCTAATCAAACCTCCTTATTACTCTTTAATAAAGATACTTTACTCACTTACTCGGGTTTCTTGGGAAAACTGTACGAGAGACCTCTAATATTGATGGTTACGGTATCACTTCCTTATATAGTGGTGAAGATTTTCAAGAGCAACTGCTTTTTAGAATTCCTTAAGAAAAAGAGAAGATGAAAATCTTTGCAAAAATATGGCTAACTACAGCAAGTCATTATTCATTTGATGCTTAGCAGACAACAAGGTTCAAAGATAGCAATATTTTGAAGAAAAGTCCTTCTTTTATATTTCCTTGAAACTGTCTACTCCTGGTGAAATAAATACCTACAAAAATCTCTAGAATTGCTTATCAACAAAATTCAAAATTATTTACATATGTACAGTAGAAAAATCAGAAAACATTCAAGAACAAGGGGGGACTTCCCCATCTACTAAGGCCAATGCCTTGTCAGTTGACGTGACCTATATAAAATCTTCTTTGGAAATGGGCTTGTGATAAAATTTGAGTCGGTGTCCATTTACTACAAAGGAGACTTGTTCATTGTCAATTGTTTTGATTTTCACAGCTCCATTTTCATATACAGTGACTAGCTCTTAAGGGGCCAATTGTTTTGATTTTCACAGCTCCATTGTCATATACAGTGACTAGCTCTTAAGGGGCCAACAACCAGGTGGTGATTTTTCCTTTGAAGGTTTTAAATCGGGAATCAAACAACAAATCCCAATCACCAGGTTGGAAGTGTTTCTTCTTAATAAAATTGTCATGCCACTTGCTCCTCTGGTTTTGGACTAACATTGTTCATTGGATAGCATCTTGCTTGATCTCATCCAACTCATTCAATTGTAGGGATCATTGTTTATGAGCCTCATCTAAGTTTAATCCCAATTCTGCGGCAATACGGAAGGTCCTTACTTGGAATTCTATTGGTAGAAGTACTTGTTTCCCATACACTAGCTCATAAGGGGTATGTTCGATGGTGTTTATCCAGGTGGTCTGATATGCCCACAAAGCCTCTGGAAGACTATCAGCCCAATCTCACTGATGTAATTGAACAATCTTGGTTAAGATAGCTTCCAGAACTTTGTTTGTAGATTCTACCTGACCATTATCTTGTGGGTGGTATGGAGAAGATTTACAGTGTTTAATCCCATATTTCTCTATTAGATCTCTCATCAACTTGGAAGTGAATTGAGTGCCTTGGTCTGTAACAATTTCATGAGGGACACCGAAGAAAGTAAATATGTCTTCATAGATGAATTCAACAACAGATTTTTTTGTAGCCCTCAATAGGACTTTTGCCTCTACCCACTTGGTGACATAATCTGTACAAACCAAAATATAGTTTTTCTTACGAGACATGGGTGAAATTGGTCCTATAAAGTCAAGGGCCCATTTTTCGAAAGGTTATATCATAACTTGGGCACGCAAGTGCATTTCGTCAGTTGACGTAGGTCTTCCTATCCTTTGGAAACTATCACAACTCCTCACATACTTGGCAGCATCTTTGAATATGCTAGGCCAATAGTAACCCGAATGTAACACCTTATGTGATCTATGTTTGTCATAAAAATGGCCACCACATGGTCCATCATGACAACTTCGTAGGATTTTTGGTACATCGTCTTCTTGGACATGTCTACAAATAATCAAATCAGGACCTGTACGAAAAAGGTCATGGCCAACCCAAGAGTAATTAGCACTTTGCGTGATAATTTTACGTTTTTCATGAGGTGACAAATGAGATGGTAACTTCCTAGTAGCCAGATAGTTTTCCATATCCGCAAACCATGGGGTATTTACAAAGAGATAATAAAGGTGCTCATCTGGGAAACTATCATCTACAAGAATATCATCATCCTAATTTTTTATGCGTGAAATAAAATCAGCTACCAACTTCTCCTTTCCAGGTCGGTCAAGCACGGAACTCTTGCAATAGCAGTAGCCACCTAGTCACTCAGCCATTAGTTATGGGTTTATTCATGAGAAATCTAATGGCAGAATGATCTGTATGTACAAATACCTTGTAACCTGTGATGTAGTGACGAAACTTATTGATAGCATGAACTATTGCCAAGAATTCCTTCTCGGTAACTGTGTAGTTTAACTCGGCAGGGGACAAGTTCTTGATCACAAAATAAATGGCATATGAATGTTGGTCTTATTTCTTCCCTAATACCCCTCCTATTGTAGTGTCAGAGGCATCAATAGATATGTGAAATGGGAGAGTCCAATTGGGCCCTCTAAGAACTAGTGCCACAGAAAAATTAGCTTTCAAGGTTTCAAAGGCAGTTTGACACTGCTCAGTCCAAACAAAATCAACATCCTTTATTAGAAATCCAAACATGGGTGCAACATTCTTTGTAAAATTTTCAATAAATCGTCGGTAGTATCTGTCAAGTCCAAGAAATCTTCTCACCTCTTTCTGAGTCTTGGGGGGTGGAATTCTAACAATGACCTCAATCTTTGCAAGATCAACTTTGATCCCTTCAGATGAAACGTGATGTCCCAAAACCACTCCTTCAGTCAACAAAATTTTACATTTTTCATGACTTAGAGATAGGTTCATTTCTTGGCATATGATAAGGACTTTTTCTAAGTTATCTAAGGCTTACTAGTAAGTGTTGCCATATATTGTGAATTCATCCATGTATACCTCTACACAATCATGAATAAGATCGACAAATATCCCTAGTATTGCTCGTTGAAATGTGGCAGGAGCATTACACAATCCAAATGGAAAGACCCTATAGGAATAGGTGCCCCAAGGACAATTAAAGGTAGTTTTGTCCTGATCCTCAGGTGCTATGAGAATTTGATTGTACCGGCTATATCCATCTAAAAAGGAAAAATACTTCTTTCCAAACAAGGTATCCAAAACTTGGTCGATGAAAGGAAGAGGAAAGTAATCCTTCAGAGTGGCTTTGTTGAGTTCCCAAAAATCAACACAAATCCTCCATTTCTCGGTCACTTTATTTGGAACCACTACAAGTGGGGATACCCACTTACTGTCAGAGATGGGATAAATAAATCTGACATTTAATAACTTTTGGATCTCCTCTTTTACTATATCTTTGAGTGTTGGGTTCATCCTTATCTGGGGTTGCCTAACAGGTGTTTATTCCCCCTAGGTATATATGTGGTGGATACATGCGTCAGGGTGTATACCCTTCATGTCAGTGTATTCCCAGGTGAATTCCCCTGATTGTTCTTTAAGGATACTTACTAACTGTTTTTGTTGGTCTGCATCTAGCCCGGAGTTTATATGTAGAAATTTCCATGGGCTAATCTCGTATGGAATGGTATAAGACATTGAAGACTCATCTATCTTGAAGATAAAAGATGTCAAAGACAAAATGGATGGTTCAAGTTGTTCCTGAAATTCTTCCCCAATCATGTACTCGAATTGGGGAAAAGATTGTGGAAAATCAACACATGTGATAGTAGAAATGAATTAGTTTAGCACATTTTCCGTTGTGTGCTCCTGAAGTTCCCAGGCATGGTCACTTGGAAACACAGGTTCTTCCCAGTCCTCATTCTTGTATGGACATTCAAGCCACCATAGATTCTCCATGATAGGCTAGGATGAATGGTATATGGTGAGCTTCTGGATAGAAAGTCCATTTGAGATGGTCATTTCTCCCTCTCTACAGCCAATAAATGCATTTGATGTGGCTAACCAAGGTCTTCCCAAAATAACGGGATGGACTTTGGTAGGATCCTTTGAGTGGATGACAAGAAATTCTATTAGGTACTCCCATGAGGCTAAAGTAACTATGATATCATCCAAAATTCCTTCAGGTATAACCCTGGTCTTATCTGCTAATTCCAAAATGGTTGGGGTAGGCATAAGAAAAGGTTTTAAATGTAGTTCCTCCAAGGTAGTAACGACCATAAAATTGATGGCTTCTTCTAGGTCTATGAGAGTGTTTACAATGGAGACCTCATTAATGGTTATGGTCACTACGGGGTTTCCTGGGTTCCCATGTTTTGCTACCTTAGGCTGCTCTTATATGTACTCAGAAAGTTCTCCTATCAAATGCACTGTTGGAGGATCCTTCTACTTCCTACATAGCTTCTTAATACACAATTCTTTGACTACCTTATTGTAGATTGGAATACCCTTAATGGATTGTAGCAAGGGAATCTTGACACAAATATTCTTCAATTCATTCAAGATGTCAAATTTTGGTCGGGTGGTAGGTTTCTCAATTACTAATCTTTTTGGATAAGGAGGGGCCTTCGTAATTTGTGAAGGTTCATTTCGGGGAAGCTTGGGTTCTTGATCCTTAGGAATAATAACATCTTCCCACTTAGTGTCATCCATGGGTTGCTTGGGGGTTTCTTCTTCTTCTTCTTCTTCTTCTTCTTCTTCTTGGATGACTATTGAAGGTCTCTGCCTATCCAGAACTTTTCCCGACCTCTGTTGAATCTCTTGTAATGGAACAGGAGTAATAACATATGTTGGGAAGGCATGCATCTCAACATTGTGAAGAGGTTGAGTGGGCCTATTATCGGGATTGGGCACTAGTTGTGCTGGTAATAATGTTGGTCTTGGGGAGCTTGCATTATGATATTGGTGTGGTTGTTGTTGTGGAATAGGACGTAAAGGTGGTGGAACAAAACCTGGCAGAAGTTGCGGAGTGTTCGGTGGAAACTGAGGATAAGGATGGTTGGGAATAGGGATAGGTGGATCTTGAGGGTTCCCTTGGTTATGTCCTCCTCTCCATCCTTGAAGCCAAGGATGTTGGTACTGTGCAGACCAGTTTTGCCAACTTGGTGAGTTCCACTATTTTTGTTGTTAATAATAGGGTGGAACTTGAGATTGTGGATCTAGGTATGTGGGTTGGTTCCTAGGCTACCATGGCCTCCTAGGTCCATAAGAGGATTCCCCATGATCCCCACTCCTATAGATGGCTAATAAACTGGGCAATAATGGACATTTTTCAGTTGAATGGTCTTTTGTGCAAAAGCCACAAATTGAAATGTTATCTAATGGGCATTCCCTTGAGTAATGCTTCCTTCTGCATCTTGGGCAATATATGCTTATTGTTTCATTTTCCTCCTCATGTTGCTTTTTAATTTTTAGGGTGTCCAATGGGGAACCTATTGTGCTTAAGATATCTATCTTGATTTTTTCTAAAAGGATCCCTATCTTTGCTCTTGTGATACCACTTGAACTAACTAGTTTTAAGTTTCTATTATAAGGGTCTCGAACATTCTTTCCTATTTTAGCTCTACTCCTCGAATAATTCTTACACATTTCATAGATTTAGGCAAATGGATTAAGGGAGATGTCACCTGATGCCATCAGGTTAAGGATCTCTAGGTATTCCTCTGAAATTCCCTTAATGAAAATAGCCCTAATTACATCATCCGGAAAGTCATGATATTTTGATTTCTGGGAGATACAACCAAACCGTTACATATAATCCTCGAGGGTCTCGTCTTCTAACTGTTGGATTTTGAAAATATCATTACGAGACTCCTTGGTCTTGCAGTAGTCTTGGTACTTCTTAAGAAATATATCTTTCATGGCTTCCCAAGACCTAATACTGGATTCTCCCAACCCCATGAACCATCTTAGTGTAGAGTTCTTGAGGGTGGCAGTAAATACTTTTAGTTTCTAGGCATCTTGTAAGTAGTTGTAGCTCCTACACAAGATGTTGAACTCAAATAGGAAGGTATCTGGATCTTCACTGCTTTTACCATAAAAGGTGGAAAGTGCTGAGAGGGGAATATTTTTCATATTGACATTTGGTGTGGTGTCTAAAATTGGAAACTCGAAGGTAGTTTTGGTTTGGTTTCCAACTTCTTCTTCCTCCCCGTGTGTTACATTGTTGTGATCCCCCTGATCATCCATACTGGTTTGGTTTCCAGCTTCTTCTTCCTCCTCATGTCTTACATTGGTGTGATCCCCCTAATCATCCATATTGGTTTGGTTTCCAAAAAGAGAGTACCTAGGTGGTTTTATCTTTGAAGAGAACAAGGTTTCCCTTTGATGGAAAGGTCTTCCTACTGATTGGATGTCTGGGACTCTACTCGAGCCGGTTGAGATTATTGGTGCCAAAGTATATGTGTCAATTTGAGAGACAATTATATTGGTTGAACTACCAAACAAGGTATTCACCTGTTCAGGGTCTATGATGTCTTCAAAATTAGGGTCTCCTGATGGTGGTAAGAAAACAAAGGTTGTATTGTTTGGTTCTAAGGAAGGCTCGAGTGGTCTTGCCTCTTGTTCCACTATTACTGATGCTTCATTTTTCTGTTCTATAGTGCTCCCTGTCTTAGTCTCTTCAGAGACTACTTTATCTCTTTGGGTTGAGCTAGTTTCTATTTTTCGATATCAATCTGCGGAATTTATGAGTGGAATTTTCCTTCCCCCAAAAGGTCAGAAGGAACCTTGGTTGAAAGATCTGATTTAGATTTAATATATCTACCTTTTGAGTCTCTAGGTTTGTTCATGAAAGAAAACAAAAAGAAAAATAAAAACTACCATTGGGTTTGGGGGAACCTGCTATAGCATATGCACAGGTTCTTACCTCTCGTCTTAAAGTTACCCCGCCACAAAACTAATGCCAAGGTTAGAAATAATCTATTTCCTAACTATTTCTTACCTTGAGACAACTCCCCGACAACGGCGCCAAAAATGATGGGTGTTCTATATGCACTAAAAAACACTAAAAACCCTCAATTAAATTGTCAACCCATGGTAAGCAAACTTAGAGTTGTAGAACTATATGTGCCAAGGCAGAAAGGCTAGAGGTAGTATAGTATAACTAAGGAAATGGACTATCTAAGGGCTAATCTACTTAAGCAAAGACTATTAATGGTCAAATCCTATTAAGAAACTTAAACTATTTATCCTAAGTAACTTTTGAACAAATGATCGATGGATAGTCCTAAGAAAGAAAATGAAAACCCTACTTAAAGAAAATTAACTTAATCATGACAATAAGCATAAGAAAACTATCTATTTAATATATCTAATGAGCAATAACAACAACAAACTACTTTAATTAACCTACTTAAATTCAATAAGCAGCAACAATTAAGCAAATGAACAAGCAAGCACCTACCCTATTAAAGCAAATAAACAAGCAAACAACTACCCTATCAAAGCAAGTAAACAAGCAAGCAATCAACTAACTAACCTATGGTAACTTCTACAGCAAGTAAACTAATCAAAATTACTCAATAAGCAACTAATCAAATTAATAAGCAAGTGAACTATATTCTTAAATTAAACTTCATAATTACTTCTAACTTACGAAAGGAAATCCTAATCTACTAAATTCAAAGCATCATGACAATAAAAGTAATCAACAACTACTCTTTAATATACAATAAGAAAACTATTCTTTAATCTACCAAAGCAAGAAGACTATTCTCTAATCTACAAAAGCAAGAAAACTCAAATATAGGGTTGATGGTTATGTCTCCAGTGTCTTATGATATCACGATGGCATTTAACAATTAATGATAACTCAAGAGGGATAAACTCAATATTGAATTCTATATCAAAGTGAAAGGTATGAATTAGGCAATCTAGTGAGAACTTGGCCATTATAGAAGAAACATCAACTACCATGCATATCCATGTGATTCTTCAATTCATGCATTAATCATCAACAATATGGAAATATTATTCTATTAAATTCAAATGCATTCTATGCTAATGTAAGCAAATTCATACTAATTAGAGATTCATAACTGAAAACTAAACTTAATAATCAAACTTCGAATTAAAATTGCAACCTAGATCTAGAATGGAAATTGCACAAAGTAAATTAAACTAATCCTATTTTAACAAATTAAATTGCAAAAAGAAATACACATAAAACATAAATCAAATCCTATTTCTATTTCAGCATATGACAAGAAAATAAATAAGCAAACTAAATAACAACTAGATAAGAAAATTAAATAGCATTTAGATCAGCAAACTAGAAATGAAAACTAAAACTAACAACTATCCATCCACCGAAACTTGCCAAAGAAACCATGAACTAAATACTATGTTTTAACTCTGCTTTTAAACTCTATTTCAGCATATAGAAAATCTAACTACCATCTAATTACACACAGGAGTTAGTATCTAAACTTGCAAGTTGTTTCCTATAAATTAAAAAGTCATTACATATTAACACTAGCCTTCATAATAACCTGCAAAACTGAACTGAAGCAATTAAATTATGAACAACAATTTACACAGTAAATAAACATAATAAAACTCGTGTACAGGGAATAAAAGAAATGGCGATTACACTATATGAATTCATAAGCTAATTGACTAAATATTCACCCAGATCATTGGTGGGGGCCCCAGCAGGTCGTGGCTACTCCTCAACGATGAATTATGAGCTCAAGCAACACGATTTCAGCATTAAAAATTAAAAACACAGTTTTACACAGTTTTAGAAAAAAATGTCTGAAAATGGCAAAACAAAGCTTAACTATCCTTTTTATCTCCTAACTATTTGTTTGACCACTGGTGTGGTATTTATAGAGTTTACAAGCTGAGAGGTCGACCACTGGAAGGGTCGACCTCCTCTAAAAACGGTAAATCTCATTTAATGCGTCTTAACCGCCGGTGGCTTCTAGAAACAAAGCGAGCCAATAAACGCCCAGCATAACAACTCAATCCAAGTTGTCAGAATATCAGTAACTAGAGGCCATGAGCACAAGAAAAACCCATGTCTCTGATTCGTCCATTGTTGGCCACTGATATGATAACCTCCAACTCGCCCATGGTTTTAGTGCAGGACGAAGTGCCGAATGGAGTATCGGACAAAGTGTCGGATGCAAAAATGACCTGTGATTTTTTCCTGTGACACACAAAACACGAATTAGCTTCTTGGAATCATTAAAGCATGTTGAATTATACTTAAAACCATCATAAAACATCAATCATACGTACCTGGTATGAACCACGGTGATTTAATACAAAAACCCTTCAAAACTCTTCAAAACAGGGAAATGCACATACAATATTGGCCAAAAAGGATTTAATCATCATCATTAAATTAACCATATCGTGGGCCCAACAATTTCCAGGGAAAGAAAACACAAGGTGTAACCCAATAGAGATATGAAAACCCATAACCCTAGTTCCAAGGAGAAGGTATTACAAAACGACACAAACTTCACTCAAGTTGAGCGTTATACATGAAGATGGTAGGAGGATTAAATGGAAACCTATAATGAAGGGAAAGGTCGAGGAGAGAATTTTATTTTTAACAAAAGACGGGCGCTTGGGTTGTGTCATCATCAACTAAGGTCACAGACCCAATTTTTACCATGAAATAATGTTGAGGAAGAAAAACCCTTAAGACATTTAAAAAACCAAGCAAGATTTACAAATTTTCGATGGATACGAACTAGAGAACTAAATTGTAAAGTGAACCGAGCACTTCATTCTTGGGAGGGAAGAAACAAAATGATAGAACGAACTCACAAGCCAAGAAACATACTTATTCACGGTTGAACTGAGCTCCTTCTAAGTTATCATTGAAAAAATCAACATGCATTTGATGGGTATAAGCTTATAGTAACATACCTTTGCTAATAGCTTGTTTTTCCTTTGAGGAAGATGAGTTACAGTGCTAGAATGGTCATGGTTTAGGGTCACAGAGAACAATCTCTCCATATCTCAATTCCAAAACCAACAGAATGAAAATGCTAGAATACACAAGGTGGTAACCCCAACGAAAACCCACGTCCATGAATTTAATGCATGGGACCTTACATCGTCTCAACATTAACTCCTTTTCCAAGTCATCATTCCACCAACAACCATAACGAATAGCAATGCAACATATTGTGCCACGCATTCAATGTATCATGTGTCGCATATCCATATCAACAAGGACTTAATAGCATTTGGAATGAGACTTGCCAACCAAACCTCTTTTCAAATTAAATCACATTCGTTGCTACCCAAATGATGTGACAACATATACATGTCATCGTGAACGTTAAAATCAAAGATCATGTGATAACCACATTTGATATGAGAGCATATAATATACCACATGAGTTACGTTGGAAAGAATTATCAACTCTTTAATTCCAGGGTGCCACCTTTATATATAACAAAGACATAACATATATGAGAGCCCGATACTATAATACAACATGTAAGGTTGTAGTTTGAGTATCATTTTATGTTTGATCGTTGTGATATATCAACAAAATTTTCAAAGGTACCATCATATCATTTGCAATTGAACCTGTATATGCCATGAGAACCTCAATATGATACCAATCTTTTAATGATGCAATAAAACAACAACTATTTGCATGTGTACAATGTGTCGTGGATGTCAATCTTCTTGTCGCTAATATCCAAGGCAGTCAACTATGTAATTTTTAACCATCACATCTAGAGATTCATTAATGAATATTTATTGATGCAACAAGATGCCTCCAATGACTATAGTAAAATCAAATTCCATCATTAACTTTTGTAACAAGGGGATGTCAATTTTCTTTATTTTTCCTAGGGGGTCCCACCTATAGTTTAGTATTTATAAATAATAGATAATAAAAAAATTAAAAACAGTGCCTTGCAATCATTTGTGGGCTTGGTGACTTAGTTGGTGACTTTATGAGTTAACACCTTTGTCTTGGAATGTGACGACTTGAGTAAAGGCATTGGAGCAGTATTGATGCAAGAGGGATGATAGTTGGCTTTTACCAGTAAACAAATCTATGAGCAGCACTTGGGAAAATCCACTTATGAAAAGGAAATGATGGTTATATTACATAATGTGGGTATCTAGCATACATACCTACTTGGACAATGTTTCCAAATTAAAATGATTATAGTAGCCTAAAATACTTCTTAGACCAAAGGATTTATTCCCTCAAGCGACAAAAATGGGTCACCAAAATATTAGGGTGTAACTATGAGATAATTTATAAGAAGGGCATGGAGAATGTGGTAGTAGATGCTCTTTCTCGGTAGTATGAAGAGGAAGGGTCCCTCTTTTTTCTATTTTTCTTAGTAGTAGATTAGTTGAATGACGTCTTCAAAGAACAACTAATAGATCCCAAGATCACTAGCCTGATAAAACAAATCCAAATGGATCCCTATGCATATCAAGGCTACACTTGGCAAAATGAAGAGCTTTGCTATAAAGGACATCTTGTTTGACCAATCGGTTAGCATTTAATTCATGGGTCTTATTTGAAGTACATTCTCCTCCCACAACAAGTCATTATGGGTTTCATAAAACATATGAAAGGATAAAACATTCATTTTTTGGGAAGGCATGAAGAAGGACATCCTACCTTTGTGGTAGAGTGTGATATTTGTCAATGCCACAAGGACCAAGGAAGAGACAATGAATCCTCCAAGTGCACTCCAACCTTTACCCATTCCGCTAGTTGTATGGACTGACATTTCTATGGACTTCATTATGGGGTTACCAAAATATGGAAATAAACCAATAATCATGGTTGTGGTTGCTTGCCTTTCCAAATATGATCATTTTTGTGCTCTCCAATACCGCTTTCAAGGCCTCGATGGTCACTCAAGTATTCCTGAATAATATCTTTAAACTCCATGGAATGCCACACTAGATTGTGATAAATCATGACCCCATCTTCATTACCAATTTTTGGCAAGCGTTGTTTTGCCTCTAGGGCACTCAATTAAATCTCAACACCACATATCATCCCTGAACTGATGGCCATGATGAAACCATCAAAAAGTGTTTGGAAACATATCTAAGGGGGTTTACTTCAGAGAGACAATCCCAATGGGTCTAGTGGCTCCCTCTAGTAGAATAGTGGCATAATACAAGTTATCATGGTGCCACTCGATGACTCCCTTTGAGGTTGTATATGGAAGAAAGCCCCAATTTGTCTTGTCCTATTTACTGGGTGTCTCTAAGGTGTAAGAGGTTGATAAAACCTTCACATATTGAGTTGACACTCTCGACACTCTCAATGATAATTTGATCATGGCTCAAAACGGATGACGCAACAAGTTGACCAACTTCGTTCCAAACAACATTTCGATGAAGGAGATCAAGTGTTCCTTCATCTACAACTTTATAAGCATACCTCACTTAAAGGAAACCACCGCCAAAAGATTACTCACAAGTTTTATGGCCTCTATAAGCTCCTCAAATATATTGGGCATGTGCTTACAAATTAGAGCTTCCTAGCCAGTCCAAAATTCATGCAATCTTTCATGTCTCATGCTTAAAGAAAGTGGTTGGATCTAATTCTCGTATTCAAACTTACCTTCTAGAACTAGATGAAGAAGGTTCCATTTGGTTGCATCAACAAAAGAGAGAGGCATCTCTACTGGTACACTATACAAGAGGTATCGATACAGTGAAAAGATGCATAGCCCAAGGATGCCATATGGGAACCAACACAAATCCTTCAACAATTCCCTCATCTATAACCTTGAGGATAATGTTACTTCATAAGAGGGAGGGCATGTTAGGGTCCTATTTGAAGCCCCTTAAGTAGATCGATAGATTGTTGTGTATTAAGGTCATCTTTATTAAAAAAAAAGTCCCATATGGTAGATAGAGTGTGAAAGCAATAATTGTAAGAAGGCTTGCTAGAAATTTTTGCCTACTAGAAAGTTCATTCATTGGAAAGTTCCTAAGAGGTTAAATATAAACTATATAATGAAGTAGAAGCAAGAAAATTGAATGTCTTGTGAAGCATATTATAATTAGAGCTCTACTCAGCTAGAGGTTACCCCCTCGAAGAGGCAAATGAACATTACTTTCGTCAACAAAAATATTATTATTTGTGGTATTATGATTCTTCTACTTACCTATTATATTATAATTTGTTATTTTTCTTCTAAATCTTGATATATTATGTTATTTTTCTTCAAATATTTTGTTTTGTTAATAAACATCACAAAAATTCAATCAATTTTATAACTAGTAGTATTTTTATAGAAATATACGAAGATAAGCTTAAAAAAGGGCTCTCGAATTTTGTGAACACGTATCTATGTAATTTGATCTCTAAGAACACATAAGGGATTTTAATAGAGTTATCGTAGATAATTGTGAACGGGCATTATGTCACACATTCACCATTC
Organism: Picea engelmannii; assembly: GCA_009831015.1. Classification (NCBI taxonomy): domain Eukaryota; kingdom Viridiplantae; phylum Streptophyta; class Pinopsida; order Pinales; family Pinaceae; genus Picea; species Picea engelmannii. The sequence continues at coordinate 34,213 of ML843309.1, forward strand.
TTTTCTATGGTTTATTGAGAGTATTATTGTGAATGTTTTCATGTTTATGCTCATCAATATATGAATGTTAATTGGAATGAAATTGAGTTTGAGTTTCACAACTTATAATGCACTTGCTATTTAAATTCACCCTTTCAAATTTATTAAAGATTTAGGTTTTTATTACAATATAGGTTTATTTTAAAAGTGACGTGAGCCTTTTGTCTATATTCCTTAAAATATTTTTTAGTTTATGATTTGCTTTTAGCACTCTAAATACATTACTTAAAAAAAAATATTATAATACTATAAAATAAATCCACTAAACAATATTGTAAATTGGAAGATTTACCAATGTTTTAGCTTAACGGATTAAAATCTTGTGTTAATAGGTTCATTCAATTTCTTGAAATTATAAGACTATTGATTATGGTAGGGGTAACATTGGGTTCATTTGTACACAATTCCTAACATACCATATATATTGATTTTTTTTCTTATGGATGTTTCTAGTCAACATGAGCAAAGACATGCAAACTTGTGAAGCAAGCATTTGGCTAAGTTGTTGTGACTAGGGGTATCTATTTCACTAGATTTTTCCATGACTTACACATGGCTCCATATCGCAAGTATTGGTGTACAACAAACACAAGAACAAGCACGAGCATGTCCTCGGTGAGACTTGAATGTTGGTGTAGGACTTAACAATGACCTGTTTTCACCAACTTGAATGTTTATTGTTTTGCCTTGCTCATTTATGAAATTTTTATAAAACTACACAAGGGATTCCCTAATTTTTCTAAAATATTTACATGCCAAAATTCCAAAGGTAGTGGGTATAAGCTAGGGATTTAATCTTCCTTTGTTTGATCAAAGAGTTCTATCCGATATTGTGAGTTGAAGAAGTAAAGGCTCGCTTTGTAAATTCTCTCCCTATCTTCTAAGTGTGGGAAAATAACTAAAAAAAAACCTTTGGCACACAACTTTAGATCTATTAATACTTTAACTATTCATGAAGACAAGATCCATCTTCTTAATATATGCTCTATGGGCCATAACCATAAAAGCCAACATATAAGAGCATGGGAATATTGCTTTAGTTAGAGAACAAGAGGGATTGTGTTTGACCACTCAACCTTTATGCTGTAATTATGATTGGTGCATTTTCCCATGGATTGAAGTGAGAGTCTCATCTAAATTGATAGTTACTAAATATATTTAAATTGAATGTGTTTTTTTTTTTACCTTTTATGGTTTATTCGAAGACACCAAACACAACATATTTGATCGTTTATTATCTTTTTTACTGTCCACACATAAGCACCCACATTGCATGCTCTATAGAGGATGGGGGGGGAGGTCGAGCAAGTTCATATATTCATCTCACAAACAATCAACCATTACATTAGTAGGAGTGCCACTACCTTTATAGACACCTACATTGACACAAGGATAATGGTATGCTGGGATTTATAGGTTATCACGGACTATACCTCATAACCAATGCAGGATAACACATTAAAGGAGAGGGGGATTTAAAGACGTAGAAACTATTCCAAGATGTCAAACATTGTATTTGATTGTTTATCATTCACACACACACACACAACCACACAATATGTCTATCAAATGATGAGGGGGAGATTGAGCAAGCTCGCATATTCATCTTGCTACCAATTAACCATTATGTTAATAGGAAGGACACTACCTTCATAAACAACCAAAACATATCATCTCACAATTAATCAAACATTTTGTTAGTAGAAGGGACACAACCTCGATAGACACTATATTGGAGTGATGAGAATGAATTATTAAATAGAAAGTTCCATACATGTATTGGAAGCTATGAAAGCTTTACAATAACCTATCTAGAGAAAAACCCATCCACAAACTACTTGAAACGACTCAAATTGAGATATTCAACACTTTTCGAGGCAATTTTGGTTGGATCTAGCCCTAGAATTTGATGTCCCATAGGACACATTTTCCATTTTAGAACATATTTGACAATTGGTTTTAAATTAAGCCATAATAAATTGTGATCAATTAAAATTAGAAAATGTATGTTTGACATACGTAATTTCATTTAAAAAATTTCCTGTAAACTATAATCATTTATCATTCAACATGTTTGTATTTAAAACTAAATGATTCCCTACTTTGCCACTAAATCTCATAAATGGAGTACTTAACTACATCATGATTGCATTTAAAGTTGAGTTGTTTTCCTTTTTTCCATCTACCATGTCATAGATGGAGTACTTGGAGTAAATTAAAAATGGTTTCTTCAACTTCCTTGCACCCTGCTTCCAAATTTCCAATCTGTCGTCGCATTCATGGTAGTAGGTGGAATGTGGGAGGGAATTATCTATGGTTGGTAGGAAAGAAAACTAAACAATGATTGTAACATCCCCGGCCTTCTAGGCCGGGCCATGCTACTCCATAACACACTCTTACTAATCTCTGAAAACAAATTGTAGCATCCTCAACTTTAGGTCGTTGGGCTATTCCACGTAACAATTCTTCATTTCTACTGTATACATTTATACAAATTTACTACAGACAAATACATTCTTCTAATGCATATATTCATGCGGAAATAACAGTAAGCATATGCATACAGCGTACACATGCAATACTCTTAATTATAAAGACATATACAAATACACAACATGCAATTGAACACATAATTGATACTTATCTTTTTATAGAAGACCACCAAATGTGTGCACACCTTCCATGAACCTCCCAGCCTTAGACCACGTTGCTCAAATCTCTCAGTAGTGGGTCACCCCTGAGATGGGACTAAACTCTGCCCAGGTAAAGGGATTCCTAGCTAGGTTGAGACAATACAGACAACAGGAAGGATTTTGTCCCAGGATCCAACTAAACTACCAGCCTACAACCTCTCATTGCCCACGTGCTTGTCCCACCCCAGGAAGTGTGCCCCTTATCTTCTCAACAGTCCTTCAGTTACCCCACTTCCCTTCCAGGGCTTCAGCAACAGGTCAGACAGGAAGTCTCATATCACTGTAGATGCAATTGGGCTTCCCCAAGAAATCACTTTCCCAACAATTCTCTCACCTGGAGAGAGTTTCTCACGGGCCTGACAACTCACCTCTTCAATCCACGAGCATGACAACCCACCTCTTAAATCCCATGGGCCTAATAACTTGTTTCCTCAGTTCAATGCTTAAGTCAACCAGGAACAGGTATAGGGAATGACACAACAATGTTCAGGTTTGGTATAGGCGCTGCTCATAACAGAAAGGTACAACATTGTCTTGGGTAGGTACGGGTGCGTTGTGCATCCCCGGAGGGATATGGTTTGTTGTTGATAACAGGAAAGTACAGGGTAGTTGCAAGAGTGTGTGTCGACTCCAAAGGTAAGGCTCCTCCAAAGCATGGAACAAATGGTTGAATGTGTGAATCATTGAGTGAGTGTCAAGTGGACTACTTTTCGCCAAACTTATTTGCATGTGCCCTTGATGACACATGTCTCTCATGGAGCTCGATTCTCTCCACTTGGGTTTCATTCACGTTCCCATAGGAACTTAGGATAAAATAATTATCCTCACCATAGCCTTTAGAAATAATATTATAATATTCCTTTTGAGATAAGCCCTCTAGCTTAGCCCCTTTTCCTAGGCTCTTAACCCTTCCTTTCCCTTACTAGTGGAGTTTATTCCCATACTCTTTTATCGTGGTCGATCTACATATAATGATGTATTATATTCATGATATGAGAGTTTACATATACAAAAATAGGCTCAATGGCCTTTTAGAATCTAGGCTCTCCATCCTAATCATCACATAAGCCTCCTGACTTATAATAACCTGGCTCACCAGCCTATAAAACATATTCACATTTACAATTGGGGTTGAGTCTTGGGGTGTTACATCCCCCTCCCCTTATTTTATGCATTGTCCTCAATGCATTATATATATACATATACAACCTGTTATCACATGAAGTTGTCAAGGGTCGCATGTAATTGTTGTTAATAACCTGGTCATCCAAGTCCTTTGTTGATACAAGTGACATCCATGAGCACAAAGCGCAGCATTCAAAGCCAGTCTATTTTGGGCCGAAATACAAGCAACGATCATGTTCATTTTTCAACGGCGGATATCCCAGGAGCAGTTTAGATCAACGACTCACGTGTATTTGGCATGTCAAAATTGAGCAAGGATTAGCGACTAAACAGAAGTCCTGAAGTCCTAAAGTAAATCTGAGTCATTGAAGGTTGAGGACATGTGTCACCAGATCTAACACTTCATAAATATGACACTTTGGAGGATTGTGTGAGCAAGCAGAAGGAAAACTTGTGAAGCCCAAACTCCCGAAGTAATTGTGGACCATTTATCTCAAATCAACAAGAACCATTGATATTTGCAGCAGTATCATTGAAAGGCCTGAAGTCTCGAAGTAAATTTGAGCCATTGAAGGCTGAGGACATGCGTCGACAGATTTAACACTTTAGAGACTTAGCACTCCGGAAGGTTTACGGAGCGAAGCACTAGAGAAAGAATTTCTCGAAGTCCCGAAGTGAATCTCGGTCGTCCAAATCAAGAGGGCACGTGGAGGCAGATCTCTCACTTCGGAGATACGACACTTCGAAGGATTGTAAGAGCTATGCATTGAAAAGGCCCGAAGCCCGAACTCCCGAAGTAATTGTGAACCATTGATCTTTGCAGCAGGAAATAGGGTCCATCCAAGAGTGGTGCATGGCAGCAAAATTAGGGATGCCCAGATCACAAATTGCAACCAGATCGACGTCCACGCTTCATTGAGGGAACAGAACATGCTCGAACAATAAAATTCTTGAGTGGTCCCGTAATTGAAACCATGGTATATCGAAAGAGCTACGTGGAGGAAGGTGGTGAATTGTCGGCTCAAAAGTGGTGTGGATCCAAACTGCCTTTGACGGCCCCACAATCACATGCTTATATAATGTCAAATCTAAGAGCAGCACGTGGTATCCCCCTAGGCGTTAAGCCTCTTCCCGATCCCGAGGACTCAGTTAATAAAAGAAAGGAATGGTGGTTGAAACCTCGACTCACTCAGTAATTAGAAAGCATGGAAGGTCTGGCCGTGGAGACAGAAGACTGTTAGCCCAAGGTGCCACAAAGGTAGTTTTTCCTACAGGCCCATAATGACTAGAGTTTTCTTCTGACAGAAGGAACAAGATAGACAAGAGAAGACACACGACACTGGAGAAGAGGTGCCCAAGCAACAAGATGTGTCTACTGTTTTGACTATAAATACATCAGATGAATGATATGTAAAAGGGGGAAGGGGGGGTTCCATGCCCAAGACCGGAGGAGGTTTTGAGAAACATTTATGACTATGTATTTTAGTTTGTAAGACGGAGGGGGATGTAGTTGTAAATGGTATTGTTATTGAAGATTCATATGAGTTGTTTCATCAGACTGTCTTCTATGTTTCAATTATGTTTTTCTTCTTGTCTGGATGTAGCATCTTTGATTTATGGATTCCTGAGGCAGTAAATGATTTGTTGTCATCTTGCCCATGTTTCATCGTTTATCACTCAGACACTTTCTATTTTTCTTCTTGTCTGGATGTAGCATCTTTGATTTATGGATTCTTGAGGCGGTAGAGGATATGTTGTCATCTTGCCCATGTTTCATCGTTTATCACTAAGACACTTTCTATTTTTCTTCTTGTCTGGATGTAGCATCTTTGATTTATGGATTCCTGAGGCGGTAGAGGATTTTTTGTCATCTTGCCCATGTTTCATTGTTTATTATTCAGACACATCTATTCTCTTTGCAGGGAGGATCTTTACTTAGAGAGTATTTGTCTTTATGTTATTCTCTTATCCTTATCTTCATCATTAAGCAAATATTTTGTCTGATAGGGAGCTTAAATGCCTTCAATGAGCATATTGTTTGTGACTCCATAGCCCAATGGTCCATCATTGATCTGCAGTGATATCTATTTGTCTTTTCCTTTCTTTAAAGTCTTGTTGATCCACCTACTCAAACCATTTCAATCCATTTACATTTTGATGGGTACTGGGCTTATCCTCTTGCAGTCTGATGGTGATTCTCAGTGCTAACATTATTGGCATCATTGTCGAGGATGAAAGTGAATATATCTTCCCTGGGAGAACGACAACGAAGAGATCCAGTTTTATATGGTGAACTGAAGTTGGACACATTATTTTGACTGCTCATCTTTCACCATGGTGACTCCACTGATTTGAGACAAATTAAATGGCTATGGAAGCCATGGTCAGGAGGTTCACCCCACTTAATTTCTCAGCCATAGTTGGTTATCTGCATCATGTGCCTCAAATTGATGAATGGCAAGATCTGCTGCCAAGATTTTATGAAGGTGAGAATGACAGCCCTATTGAGCATGTTCTAGAATTTCATGCTTTGATTCAGTAGCTTGACATCCAACAAGAAGACATGCATATGAAGTTTTTTATGTACTATCTTCAAGGAGATGCTCATATTTGGTATCACTCTCTTGAGATTTCTAGCATTTCTTCACTCGAAGAGTTTCATGCAGCTTTCAATATTCATTGTCAAAAGTTTTATTCCTCTGAGTTAATTTTTCATAGTTGTTGTGAGGAGTATAAAGACTTTGTCCAGGATATAATTGATTCTTATGAAGGTTGTGAGAATGAAGAAGATGCCTTGGATGAGGAATCAAATCTTTCTCTTCCATGTTCATCTGCATCAGATGAAAACTTTGTTTGTTGTCTCAATAAGGAAAGTGCAGAAATTGAGTATGTTCTGGAAGTTGATACTCTTTGTAACCCTGTCTTTAAAAAACCTGGATATGAGCAGCCTATTTTTGACTCATATGGTGATGATAAGATATTGCTTATTGGATTAAATCTTAAAAGGAAACCTGTGTTTAATAATCAAAAACAATTTTCTCATGTTGGGCAGAAGATACCTCTCGATATGTCATTTGAGACTCCTCCTTTATTTGATCATTATGGAGATAGTGATGAAGATGTTGAGGTGTTTTTTGTCTTAGAAGAAAAAAGCATTAGCATCCAGCCTTTTGATGAAAATGAAATCTTCTAAAGGAGAAACATCCATTGATTGATATACGTAAGGAGATTCCTTGCCATCAACTAGCAGATGTTATCAGAGAAGGAAAAAGAGAAGTGCATCAGTAGCCTGCATCATCCATTTTCTCATTTGTACTTGCAACAAACATTCAACCATATGTGAACTACTGCGAAGAAAAGAAGGTTTTCTTTTATCAACCGAGTAGGTTTTATCACCTATTTTATGACCCTATAGGGGAGTACATGGAGTGGAATTTCCTCAATGTATTGAAGCCTTCAAGCTTTATCTTACCTTCATCATTGGGAGGTAATCTGAAGAATGTAATTAATTTTTTGTCATAGTTTTATTGTCCCTTGTTGATCAGCGACAGATTAAATAAGTTTTCAGTTAGGAAGTTACTTGAATGGCTCTCGTGGAAGTTTGTTTTCACCTAGCGCATTGTAAAAATCGGTTAGTTTAGGATTGTACATAAATAAAATCCTTTTGGAGCATGTGTGTTTATTTTCTTTTTAAGTTGAGTAGTGTACATGTCATCCTGTTATCTTCAGCAAAATGTATTTGATCTCGACTCCATAACCCAAAATCTAAGGCACTGAAACTGCTTATTCTCGGCATCTCATAGGGAGCATGCCATCCCCTGTGGAGCCCATGTTATCACATGAAGTTGTCAAGGGTCGGATGTGATTTTTGTTAAGACCCTAGTCGTCCAAGTCCTTTGTTGATATAGGTGAAATCCATGAGCAAAAAGCGTAGCATTCAAAGGCAGTCTATTTTGGGTTGAAATACAAGCAGCGGTTGGGTTCATTTTTCAACGGCGGAGATCCCAGAAGCTATTTAGATCAGCGACTCACGTGTATTCGACATGTCAAAATTGCGCAAGGATTAGCGACTAGACAGAAGTCCTGAAGTCCTGAAGTAAATCTGAGCCATTGAAGGTTGAGGACACGCGTCATCAAATCTAACACTTCAAAAATATGGCACTTCGGAGGATTACGTGAGAAAGAAGAAGGAAAACTCTCGAAGCCCGAACTCCCAAAGTAATTGTGGACTGTTGATATAAAATCAACAAGAACCCTTGATCTTTGCAGCAGTATCACTGGAAGGCCTGATGTCCTGAAGTAAATCTAAGCCATTAAAGGCTGAGGACACACGTCGATAGATATAACACTTAGGATACTTAGCACTCCGGAAGGTTTACGGAGAGAATCACTAGAGCAAGAATTTCCTGAAGTCCCGAAGTGAATCTCGGTCATCCAAATCAAGAGGAAACCTAGAGGCAGATCTCTCACTTCGGAGATACGACACTCTGGAGGATTGTAAGAGTTATGCATTGAAAAGGCCTGAAGCCCGAACTCCCGAAGTAATTGTGAACCGTTGATATTTGCAGCAAGAAACAGGGTCCATCCAAGAGCGGCGCGTGACAGCAAAAGCAGCGCTACCTAGATCACAGATCATGACCAAATCGACGGCCACGCTTCATTGCGGGGATCGAACATGCTCAAATGATAAAATTATTGAGTGATCCCACAATTGAAACCATCGTATAGTGAAAGAGCTATGTGGCGGAAGGTGGTGAATTGCAGGCTCAAAAGCGGTGTGGACACAAACCGCCTTTGAAGGCCCGGCAATCACGTGCTTATATAACGTCAAATCCGAGAGCATCACGTGGTAGCCCCCTAGGCGTTAAGCCTCTTCCCGATCCTGAGGATTCAGTTAATAAAAGAAAGGATTGGTGGTTGAAACCTCGACTCGCTCAGTAATTAGAAATCATGGAGGGTCTGGCCTTGGAGACAGAAGACTGTCATTACGAGGTACCATAGAGGGCAATTTTTTCTGCAGGCCCATACTGACCAAAGTTTCCTTCTGACATAAGGAATAGGACAGACAAGAGAAGACACATGGCACTGGAGAAGAAGTGCTCAAGCAGTAAGACATGTCTATTGTTTTGACTATAAATACATGAGATGAATGATATGTAAAAGGGGGAAGAAGGGGGGTTTGGGCCCAAGAACGGAGGAGGTTTTGAGAAACATTTATGACTGTGTATTTCAGTTTGTAAGTCAGAGGGGCATGTAGTTGTAAATGGCATTGTTATTGAAGATTCATATGAGTTGTTTCATTAGACTATCTTCTATGTTTCAATTATGTTTTTCTTCTTGTCTGGATGTAGCATCTTTGATTTATGGATCCACGAGGCGGTAGAGGATCTGTTGTCATCTTTCCCATGTTTCATCATTTATCACTCAAACACTTTATGTTTTTCTTCTTGTCTAGATGTAGCATCTTTGATTTATGGATTCCTGAGGTGGTAGAGGATTTGTTGTCATCTTGTCATGTTTCATCATTTATCACTCAGACACTTTCTGTTTTTATTCTTGTCTAGATGTAGCATCTTTGATTTATGGATTCCTGAGGCGGTAGAGGATCTGTTGTCATCTTTACCATGTTTCATTGTTTATTATTCAGACACATCTATTCTCTTTGCAGGGAGGATATTTTTTTAGCGAGTATTCATCTTTATGTTATTCTCTCATCCTTCTCTTCATCATTAAGAAAATATTTTGTCTGATAGGGAGCTTAAATGCCTTCAATGAGCAGATTGTTTGTGACTCCATAGCCCAATGGTCCACAATTGATCTGTGGTGATATCTATTGTCGTTTCCTTTCTTTAAAGTCTTGTTGATCCACCTACTCAAACCATTTTAATCCATTTACATTTTGATGGGTATTGGGCTTATCCTCTTGCAGTTTGAGGTTGATTCTTAGTGCTAACACAACCAAAAGTTCAAAAACCCTAAAAACGATGCAGGTATTATGCCCGCATAGAATCCTCGTACTCCCAAGTTGCATCCTCAGGACTGTACCAGGTCCATTGGACCTTTACTAGCTCTATGGCTTGATTTCAGAGCTGCTTGATCTTTCAGTCTAGAATGCACACCGGATGCACCTGAAAAGCGCCTTCTTGCTCCACGTGAATCACATTCCAATCAATAACATGATTAGCATCAGCTATGTACTTTTTGAGCAATGATACATGGCATACATTATGAATAGACATGGATGCAGATAATGCAAGCATATATTTCACATGTCCAATCCTCTCTGGGATTTCAAACGACCCATAAAAATGAGCTGCCAACTTTGAACAATTTACCAACTTTGGGGAACTTTTGTTGGCCTTCACTTTCAAGAATACATGATCACCCACTTTAAACTCCCTATGAGTTCTTCCCTTGTTAGCATAGATTTTCTGCCTGTCTTGAGAAGCCTTTAAATTCTGTTTTATTTTCAACACCTGCTCTTCCATTTCCCTAAGTAGTTATGGCCCAACTACTGCTCTATCTACTGGGTTGTTCGAGCTTACATGTGTGTTGCACTTTCTGCCATAAAGTTCCTCAAATGGGCTCATATTTAGAGTTGCTCAGTACCCATTGTTATAAGAAAACTCTACCAAGTGTAGGTAGTCTTCCCATTTTGATGTTTTATCCATCACATACATCCTCAACATATCCTCGATCACTTGATTCACCCTCTCTATTTTCCCATCAGATTTTGGATGATAAGTTGTGTTGAAATTCAAATTTGTTCCAAATCCTTTAAATAATCCTTTCCAAAATTTCTATATAAACTTTGGATCTTTGTGAGACACAATTGTCTTGGGTATACCATGCAATCGAGCAATTTCCTTCATATAAATATCAACAACATTAGTTTCCTTGTGAGTGAGCTTCACGAAATGGGTAGCTTTGGTGAGCTTATCCACCACTACCATGATAAAATCATGATGCTTGTTTGTTTTGAGCAGTTTGGTGATGAAATACATTGTTACAAGTTCCCATTTCCACTCAGAAATGGGTAATGGCTATAGCAACCCAGCTGGGTATCGATTCTCAGCCTTGACCTTTTGACACTCCAAACATTTGACAATAAACTCAACAACTTCCTTCTTCATGCCTGGCCAATAATATTGGCTCTTGACAGTTGCAATAGTTTTTTGATACCCTGGGTACCCAACATAAGGGCATTATGCATTTATTTCAATATCAGACATTACAATTCCTAGGAATTTGGCACAAAAAAATTGTGTCTGTACATTAGAATTTCATCATCTCCCAGCTTGTAATCTTCAACTTTCTGTTGCAAAATACCTTGTTGTAACTTTGTTACCATTTCCATGTATTGAAAATCTGATTTTGTAGCCTCCAATATTTTGTCCTTCAAATTTGTTTGGTACATGCTGATGGTTGTAGCATGCAACTCGTGCACTCTATTTCTAAGTGCATCGGCCACCTTGTTCTCTTTCCCTTTGATATGTTTTATATCAAAGTCATATTCACTGAGAAATTCTAACCATCTTCTTTGCCTGGCATTTAGAGTTGGTTGTCCAAATAAATATTTCAAACCAATATGGTATGTACTCAACTCGAACCTTTTCCCCATGAGGTAGTGTCTCCACATATTCAAGGCATGCACTATGGCTACCAACTCTAAATCATGAGTAGTATAGTGTCTTTCATGCTCCTTCAACTTCCTTGACTCATAACATATAACATATCCATTCTGACTGAGAACTCCACCAAGTCCTTCTTTACATGCATCAGTGCATACAACGTAGTCTTCATTTGGATCTGTGATCCTTAGTATTGGAGCACTGGTTAATAATTGCTTCAGGTGCTGGAAGCTCTTTTCACATTTTGTTGTCCATTGAAACTTCACTCATTTCTTTTGCAAGGAAGTGATCGGATGTGCAATCCTTGAGAATCCTTTAATAAATATGTTGTAGTATCCTGCAAGGCCCATGAATGATCTGACCTCTGTCACATTCTTAGGTGTTGACCATCCTCTAGTGGCCTCAATATTTTCCAGATCAACTACTATCCCTTCCTCTGAGATGAAATGTCCCAAATAATGGATTTGCTTCTAATAAAATGAGAATTTGCTCAATTTGGCATACAATTGATGCTCCCTTAATACATGTAGTTCCAACCTCAAGTGTTGTTCATGTTCTTCCTCTGAAATGGAGTATATAAGAATGTCATCCAAAAATACAATGACAAACTTATCCAGGTATTCTCTGAAAATTCCATTCAATAAACACATGAAAACAGTTGGTGCATTTGATAACCCAAATGGAACCACTGTGAATTTATAATGGCCATACCTTGTTCGGAAAGTAGTCTTGTTGTTGTCTTCTTCTTTAATTCTGACTTGATGATAACCTAATCTAAGATCAATTTTGGAGAATATTTTTGCATTCTTCAACTGATCAAAGAGGTCATCGATCCTTGGAAAATGATACTTATTCTTCACAGTTACCTTGTTCAAATGTTTGAAGTCCATGCAGAGTCTCAAAGTTCCATCCTTCTTCTTCACAAATAAAATTGGGGCACCCCAAGGTGACACACTTGGGCGTATATAGCC
>ML843310.1:0-28657 GCA_009831015.1 Picea engelmannii
ATGGGCACATCTTGATTTGGTGATTTGGGGTCCTAAAACTTATGGGGCTTGTTTTTAGCTTTAAATGGTTGTTTTTGGGGTCAATTTTTGTGATCAAAGTTCCCAACCCCTCATTGTCATTTTGCTTGATGGAGCTTTCTAATGGTCTAAAGAGCACCTTAATTGAAATCCATATGCAGACGATATGCCTATATCATGTTGACATGTGCTTGACCACTTTAGTACCAAGTAGATGTCACACCATCTCTCATTATAGATACATGTGGAGCTAGTTATGTGTGGACTTTCAAGAATATTCTAGAGGGTCCAAAACCCTATGCTTAATTGAAAGTTGGGGCATAAAAATCCCTAATCCTAACCTTAGACAAATACCAATACATGTTAAAAAATAAGGCACAAGGAAAGGAATGGGTTTCACTCATATTGTACCGATTCATTGTTCCATAATAGAGCAATGCAAAGGAGTGAGGCATTTCAATAGAACAAAGGAAGAATAACATATTATAGCAACCATTTAACCCAAAACATCTATCATAACTCCATAGTGAGTCCATCTTTCTTTGTATCTTACATTATATTTGAAAAGAAAAAAGCAAGGCACAATTCTTGTTTTCTTGTTAGGTTTTCCTACATCAAGTTTCCCAAGGTATACATTGTGTTCAATGTGATGATGTTGTGCTTTAATTTTACTATTGTAGTTTTTCCCTTATATTCTTAGTTCATTTCAATATTTTGAGCACTGTGGTTGAAATATTACATTTTAATAATAAGAAATCCTTGCATAATAGGGTATTTGAATTAGCATTTAAGATATATTGTGATGAACTTACCACTGAAATATTTGTGACAATTTACAAATCATATTGGTATTAAAGTTGGGCTTTCTTTGGGGTTTATGTCGAATATTGCATGTATCTAAAGACTGACATAAAGAAAATAGTTTCTAACCATAGCGATGGCAGGTGGGTATGGTAGCATCCCAAAGGATAACTTGGGAAAGAGATTCTTAAGATTGGAAGGGTAATTCTTTGACATCTCCCATAGTATGGTGATGTTAATGTTATCTCTAGAGAGCAAGTTTGGAACTTTCAAGGAGCTAAAAAAATCTAACTTAGATTTTGGCTCCAATGAGAAACTTGAATATTGAAACAAAAAGGAGCGCCTAGAGATGTAATCAGAGAAAGAGGGACCAAGTTCCAACATCACATCTTCCTCACCTTTATTTAGGTTGGAAGCAAAAGCAAACTTCAAGCCCTATTGAGGTGAGATCAACTTTGTGAATTTGAATCAATGATTGAAACAATTAGAAGTCTACATGTGCATAACACATGAGAAGAGCATAATATATCATTTTCCCGACTAAAGATAGAAGGTCATGCCCAAAATCAATGGGAAATCTATACAAACACACTTAGATCAAAGGGTAATCCACCAATAATTAAGTGGCAGGTGTTTAAAACTCTCATTAAATCCAAGATTTACCTTAGTTGGTATGAAAAGGACCAATGAATTAGTTGGCACTACTACTAGCAAAATAAAGGGTGGAGTGTGCAATAGTACACCACCAAGTTAAGAAAACAAGTCATTCTATTAAGAATATATCCACAAAACCCAAATGTAATCCTCAAGTGTTTGGGTGGTCTACACAATTATATAAGGAGGCAAGTGGTGCTATTTTAACCTAAGAACATTATCAAAACCTATGTGAAGATACAATATTTGGATATGTACAAAAGGAAAGGGACATTAATGAAGCTTATATATAGATACGATGTTTGGATATGTACAAGAGGAAAGGTAAACCAAGTGGTTCCAAGCATATAAATCAACAATGCACTTCCAAGGAGGGAAAGAAGAAGTGGAAAGGAAAAAAGTGAGAATACTTCTACCACCTCACATCTATGCAAGGATCCAAGAAACCACCACAACCATTGTAACATCAATGGTCATGCTAAATATAATTGTTGGAAGCTACATCCCATGTTGAATACAAAGAAATGTAAGAGGAGGCCAAGAAGAAGAACAAGATAGCCATGGATTCACGAAACCAAGTAGAGAGAAGCTTGGATGTAGATGAGAAGATTGTCTACACTATAGTGCAGAGGAAGGTGAATGTGAACAACCTCCATCCCAATAAAATAATGAGATGCCAAAAATATTCCATATAAATATGCAAGTCAAGAAGACAAAGGTGGATGCTCTATTCGACTCTGGTTTATAGGGCGACCTCATAGCAGAAGATCTAGCCAATAAGCTTGGATTGGAAGTTCATGACTATCATTGTCCATACCCATTGGGATGAGTACATATGGATGCAAAGATAAAATTTACTAACTACTATAATATTGGAGTTGCCTACATAAGTGCATAATACATTGATGAAGTGGAGGTAGACATGGTGCCACTTGATGTGTGTGGTGTAGTGTTTGGAAGCCCTTACATGTACATGACATATGTGAACTTCACGAGGAGAGAAAACTGATACCTCCTAGTCAAGGATGGAAAATCCTTCATCATCAATGCACACAAAAATAAATAAAAAAATCTCCCTGCTAAGTTCCAACCAAGTTGAGCACAAGGGATCTTGTCAATCAATTGTTTCCAATGTTGTTGGTCACTAGGATAATTCTATTCCAACAAGATCCTAGTTTGAATATTCCTATGTGAGGTGCAATAATCTATGCTGCTGATTTTACTAGGGATGCCATCCACAAATTTAGTGAAGCAACCCTTGGGTTTCCTTACGAGGTTTTCCTAGGAAAACAAAAGTTCCAAGTAAAATGAGAAATTGATTATCTCAAGTAGGAAGTTTTTATTGTTATTCTTGATGTTGAATCAACAAGGAGATGGATAGGTAGAAGTAAAGGCATCTCCAAGGGGATGTAATAAAGAGAATAAACACCAGTTGGAAAATATTTTGTAGGCATACAAAGAAGTGATCAAAGATCCTAAAGGTATACAATCCAAGGGGGAAGTGTAGCACGAGATATAATTGTTTCCTCCTCCCCCCTTTCCATACATAGGATTCTATAGCAGATGAAGTGAAGAAGTGGTTGCAATCATTGTTGTATCAGGGTGTCATATGGCCAAGAACCTCACCTTGTCGGTCACCTATCATCACAATGTCGTAAAAGGATGGGACCTACAAAATGTGTATCGACTACAAAGTGATAAATAAGAACACCTTCAATAGTTGGTATCATCTTTCTAAGATCGATGACTTGTTCGATTTGCTACAACATGCTAAGTACTTCACCAAATTGGGTCTCAAATCAGGATACCACTAAGGGAAAGTCAAAGAAGAACACACTTGGAATACCTCCTTCAAGATGAGGCAATGTCTATATGAATGGTTGGTAATGTCTTTTGGTTTATGCAATATACGAACTAGATTTCTGTAGTTAATGAATGATGTGTTGTGTCCTTTTCTATATTTGTTTTTAGTAGTGTAATTGGATGATATATTAATCGTTATTCTACTTGGGAAGAGCATATATCATATCTAATGTAGGTGGTAGAGACTTTGAGAAATCATGAAATTCTAGCAAACCTAAAGAAAATTGAGTTTGCTTGGAAATCCTTGGTGTACTAGGGGTATGTGATTAGTGGAGGGGAACTCAAGATTAACCTTGTAACGATGGATTTTATCATCAAATGGTCAAATCCTACCAAATTCACCAAAATTAGGAGCTTTATGGGAGCAACATAATACCTTCAAAAGTTCATAACATCCTTTTCAATTGTGGCTACACCTCCAAAGTTGCAAGTCCTTTTGGTGTTGGTAAAACAATAGTCGATATGCATAGGTATGTGCACTAGCTTATAATGTAAGAAGATGCAACTTAGTTAACTAGAGGATGTATTCTTTGTCATACCAGTAATCCAAAATATAGGAAACAAAGTCTATATTATCCCCAATCTATTTCTACTAGGCCATGCCAAAGTATCTCCATGGATTTTATGGGTGCCCTGCCAAGAGCCCATTAGGGATATGACTATCTATTTGTGGTAGCGATGGATTTAGTAAGATGTGCATCTTCGCGACTTGATAAAATACCATCACATGACAAGATGCAACATTCATGTCGTTTGAGAGTGTTTGGGTTCACTTTGGGATACCAAGGAACATCATTTTAGACATAGACACCATATTTCTCAATGCCCGTTGGCCTACACTTGGGAGAATATGGACACTAAGCTAAATAGATCTATATTTTTCCATCAACAAATGGAGGGGAAGATAGAAGTGGTGAACATGGAATTGGTTTAGATTTTGAGAGGTTATAATCATAAGAATCCAAGAAGCTCAAATGAGAATTAGATCTACATTCAACACTCTTATAACATAATAGTGAATACGTCCACCAACTAGTCCATTTTGGAAACTTGTTTTGGATGTTTTCCATCTTCACCTCTATATATTGTATATGGACAACATGGAGGAGAGAAGGAAGACACCACAAGAAAAACACTAAATGTTGAAACATGTATCAACAATATTAGGTAGATCCATTTACTAGTATAAGGGAACCATCTAGCTACAAAATTACAGTAATAAAGTAGTGAACTCTACAACTCAATTTGATTATCAACCAAGGGGTGTACAAACTTCAAACATGTTGTGCACTATGTATGCAAACTACAGAGATATAACCCATTAAGGAATGAGGTGTTGATGAGTCTTAAATGCCCTAGTTTATGATGCAGTAAAGTACAGTAACCACTTATGAAATAAATCAACATAGTTCTATTCAAGTATATCTCAGAGAAATTATTGTTCTCATCATCTCGTCATATAGTTGCTTGAATTTGAACATTTTTTGACATTATTACTCTAATCAAGTGAAGGAATGAGAAACAAAATTGATTAGTATCTATGCATTCACTAATTGAAGTTGGATAGAGCAATAACCTCTATACTAATTCAAAGCAAATGAATCACAAAATCGTATGATCAAATGTAGTAATTAGAAACTACACTATTAGGTAATACACGTCAAGATGGTAAACTATTGAAATCAACAAGAGTGTAAACAAATTGAGCCAAACAAATGTAAACTAACTGAACTAACAAAACAAGGGGTTCATACTTTCCTCCCCTTGAGTGGACCTTATCTAAGGGAATCCTATATTGAACCATGTCACAAATTCTTAAATCAAAACTAGATCCAAATATTTGTTTAACAAAGTTGCAAGAACTACATAGATATTAACAACTCTAAAACTTTTTTCCAACTAAAGAGTTCAAACTAGATTTACAATATCAAGAGTGGAAAATATTTAGGACCATATCTCTAACATCCCGAATCATACATATATTAAAGTGCCTTGGACCCTCCAATGGATGAGATCCAACGGTTCTATCAATAAAGTCCCTAAATTGTAGGAGGTTTTCTACCTAACTAAACTCCCACTCAAGTGTGATTGAGTTTGGGGATTATTGCTTACCTCTCCTAACTAGGCCCAATCTAAAATGTAGTTAATATTGTGATTCAAACTTCAGATGAATTAATGGTTTTCTCTTGGAGCTTGACATCTTTCCCATTCATCCCCATAGACTAAGGTGAGATGATCCCATGAATGCATCCTTTCACTTGTCAAATCGAAGTACGTATGTAGCATTTATAGGTGAAGTAGCTTTACAAAGGATCAAACCTCCTCTAGGTGTAAGACACATAAAATCAGTCCCAATAATTACTCGTCTATACTTTGCAACATACCCTTGGTTTCCAATAATCACTAGTGCATCAATCAACATAATAAGCTCAAATATCCAAGGCATATCATCTATTAATCACATTTCTTTGAAATTAAGCCAAACACATTAGTTTAAATAGAAAATGTTCAAACAATACTTGAATTGGCCTTTAAGTAAGAGTATTGGAAATGCTTTAGGTATCCAAGAACTATCAAACAATGGGTATAAAGAAAAATAAACATGAAAGGATGAGAAAAAATAGACAATTATGGGGCTCATCATACCCCCCAAATGAAAGGTTTCACACCCATGTGAAACATATAAAAAATGAGATCAAAATTATTGAAGTATTGTATCCCTTACTCCTTATCATTTGAATGCTTCTCTCTACATACCTCCGCGAGGTCATAAGTTATGAAATGGGTGATGACTTCTTGTTTGTGGTAACCTTCTTCCATTTATACTTCACTCCATCTATTCTTTTCAAATGCCATGTCAATTTCTCTAGAAGATCTCCATGATAGAGTTGGATGCAATAGCAGGGGGAATCCAAATCTTAAGCCTATACAGTTCAAGTTCACTCTTTTGAGAGTGTCAATGTAAAACCATAACATGGATAGGGTAGCATTAAATCCTAAGAATAAATGTGGCTTCTCCATGTTTATCATAGGGGTGAGCTCCTCCTATCTAGCTTGAGAAATCTACAACAATTTATCCTTTGATCTTTTCACGAGTCTTGTGATATCATGTTGCTACTTCTTGTTATCTTTCTTCTAGTATTGGGATCAAATCTACATTTGAAATCATGGTGGCATGCTTGCTTAGGACTTCTCTAGGCCTGGTGTTCTCCACCCTCACCTAAAGAACAAAAATATATACTTCTTCTTTATACCTTTGGGCCTCCTTGAACCTACTCTCCTCATTTTGCACCTAAGATCCTTTGGTTGCACCCCCCCTCCCCTCACATAAGGTTTTGAAGTTCAGTTGAGGGGATGAGGTTTTGAATAATCATGTATATAGAATTCACATAGCAAAATATTTTCCTTCTCATCACAACTATGACAAACCCTAGTGAATTATTTCTAGTTTTCTAGTTGGAATGGAAAGTCGACAACAACCTGTGTAAGAGGAATCCATACCATTGCTCTCAAATATAAAAGGGTTTAGGTTATGGATGGTGACCTACAAGTTAATAAATCTTCAATATGATTTGCAACTTTAGCATTTGCAATTTCCAATAAAACAATCTTATTGTTTGTGTTCTTAGTTTCCTCCCTTTGTCTTTCTAGTTCCTCCTCCAAGGTCAGATTCTCATTTTCTATTTTTTTTTTAATTATGTCCAGGTTCTACATCTTCAACATATAAGAATTCTCTTGAAAAGTAGATAATACCTAGTTCTTCTCTTTTAGGGAGATAACTCCTATATTAATTGAGTTATTGACTTCTACTTGGAAATTTCTTCATTTTCTTGTATGTGTTGCTCTATCGATTGCTCAAATTCCCTTGTTGTAATGACAATAGCTTCTGGATCCTCCTTGATGTCCTGCAAGTGTGATGTAGGCCTCTGTGTCAGGATTTGCACTTGTGCCCTTGTTCTTACCCTAGTTTTTCTTCTTTGTAATTTCTTTTTTGTTGCTATAGGTGTATCTAATTTATTGATAGGTTTGGGGTTTAGATGATTCAGAGAACCATTTATCTTGATCAATGCTTCTAAAATTTTAAATAGAGTCCTCGTGTCCTTCCCCCCTTTTTTTTTCCCTTTGGATTTTCTTCCTTTTCTTTCCAAAGCAGACCCTTTGAGAGTTAGGGGCGTCCTTCCTAAGAATATTCTCAACATTCTTTTGTTTCCCCTCATTATGTGCCTCAATGACATTGCTTTTCTTTGGTGAAATCCACTTTGTATGTTTTCTTTTTGGTGTTGGTGTGGTATCAAGAAGAGGGTGTCCTAATTGTGAAGTGGCCTCTGCAACTCTAGTAGTTTGCAAGGCCTAAAATTCCTCATCACAGTTTTTGGAAAAAACTAAGTCCAATTGACTTTATCTTAATGACTTGATAATGCATCCTTTATTAGTAATTTAATAAGCCCACGATGAGCCATAGATGTTGCTTTTCCTTCTTGTTCCTTAAGAACCATTTCTTTAATTGACTGTAAAAAAAGAAGTGTGGGATACTCAAGGAATCCTCAAGCTTTAGGTGTTGATAATATCTTAATTGAACCAACAATCTAAATTGGTAAGCAAGGACTAGGTTACACTTTCCCTCACAAATGATATAATTTATCACGTGTAGGGCTACTTCATCCCAATGAGATGGAAATTTGGCTCTTTTCGATCCTTGTCATCTATCCTCTATGGTCTCAAATGATAGAAGAATTTTTTGCTTGGCTTCCTATCACTAAAATTTATCCTCCTTTTCCCATATTTGGCCAACTGGTGGCCTTGAGATTCTTGAAATTGTTTCTACATCCACCATAATTTATAATATTGATTATAACAATGAATCCTTGGTAGTGTTCTCTTGTGATGTTAGCTATGGAGTTTTGTGAAAACTCCATTGCAATTTCATAATTGAACCCCTAAAGTTGGGTATAGTATTCCATCCATCTGGATTTTTGAAATATCTCCAACACCTTAGGATTGTTGTGTAGTAATGTTGTATCTATGGGTTCTCTCATGTTGGGTTCTCCTTCCATGGTTGCCTTTGATTATAACATTGAAGTGGCTTGATTCCTTCTTCTATGTCTCAACTCTTACTTCTTGGACTTAGACTAAGGAGCACTTCTGTGCAAGTCAAACAATCATGCAAGACACAAGGAGAAAATGAGAATTCCCTCCAACCGTTGTTGTATGTTTACCGTTTGAATTGAGACCACCTGACACCTTATGAAGGTGAAATGAGAAATTTGAAGTTTGAAATATGTTGGTTAAATTCAAAATGGCTTCAGCAATTTAGGAACATCTCTCCTAATGATTTCAAATCTCTTACTCTGACTTCTGAAGTTGTCACTTTACTTCTCATATTACACTTGTTTTCATGACTTCTCTATTATACATTCAATGAGATTTACTTCTCTACTTGTTTGCTTTTGATTTAATTGTTGGCTAGCACATATGACTACAAATTAGGTTTAGTAGTTCCCCCAAACTTAAGTTTTCAAATGTCCCCATTCGAGAAGGTTGTGAGAGATAGGTTTTTGAGGTATGGGGTGGGTGGGGAGGGAAATATCATAGATTCAAACTAAAGTTTAACAAATGTATTGAAACAATTATTTGACACTAATTTAAAAATAATGATCAGAGTTACCTATCCACCTTGCTAATGAGTGTTGGATCACTGAAGTAGCATTCCTTTTATTTTTGTTTGCATTGGAGATGATGTTGTATTGTAGGCATGGAATTAAAAATCATTATTAAGTATTCAACATTTGCATTTTTTTAATATTGTTAACTTCATAGCATATTTTATAGGATTCAAGGTCCACAACAATGTTTGTAGGGCATCACTTGTGTAGTAATTATTGTAGCACACAAGGTCTAAAGTGTGTAGGCAACCACCATGTATCGATTGTGTGGTGCTGTAACTCTTAACAACTCCCGTACAATGGTAGGATTGTAGCGAGGACTATAGAACATGACCTATGTAGCCTGGGTAATAATACATGAACTCCGTAACAAACAATTGTACCCTTTTGTAAGGATATATGTTGATAACTCTAGAGCAATGCCTGTAGGATGTACACTTTGTGGTAGAGCTTGTAGCATGTTATCTATTCAGTAGGTCTCTTGCACATAATATTTTTAGTACTTTTGCAGTAGAGAAAGTTGCAACACATATTTTTGAACCTCTTAGAAAAGTAGTAAGTTTGTAAGATAGTAACTCTTTAGTGGTTTTGTAGAATAGTAACTCTGCAACCAAGATTGTAGATTACAAAATATATTGCAATTTGTAAAATAGTAACTCTACATCCAATCTTGCACATTGCAAAATTTGTAACAAATAACAAATTTAATGTTGAAGTGAATGCATAGTAATAGAAATTTGTAGCCTAATGTTTTGTTGATTGGGCAGAAATACCCTTCAAGAGTAAGGGGTACTTCCCCGTACACGATCCCAATTATACTATGCACCATTTGGTGTAGGAGACCCATCCGGATTCTGGCCTGCCTACCATTACTGGTTATGGGGGGAAGGTTGGGTGGTTTGCAAATGTAGATGTAGATGAAGACTATCTAAATGCATAAATGAAATCTAATATACACTATCCTATCCTATCCTATCCTAGCTAGGAACAAACTATCATAACCAAATGAGTGACTGAAATGAAACCAACACTACAAATAACTTCACTCAGATAACTGTTATGAAGAAGTAAATTTAGACAACACATTCACACAAATACATAACCAGAATAATCTAGATCATATTATTTCATACCTTAACAACTCATATTCTCAAAACATACACATAATGATGCAGCCCCCCTACTCTCCCTCGGGGCTGCACGACCTCCCGATCTAGGATCTTCGATTCTTCGAGCCGAATCGGCTCTCTGAAACCTTAATGGTATCACTTGTGGCTAAACACAGACCCTTTCAGTATTTTGGTGCAGATTCTATGACACCCACAACTTCTTCCTTCACATTACTGAACTATCGAGTTTCAGGTGCTAGCTCCTCTTCCATTAGCCCTTTCTCATATGTGACCTCGGGCTATGTCCTTACGTAATCGCGCGATTGAGGGGTGGTCTGGAGTGGTTTGGGGCTACACCGCTTTTCTCCCCACAATTCACTATCAACTGCCACGTATCCCTTTAGCAATACCGTGGTTTAAATTGCGCCCCGCTCTAAGAATTTTAAAACCCGATCACTTTCTATCCCTGCAATTAAGCATGACATTCGATCTTGTGATCTCGGGTGTTGCCTATGGATCGACAGTTGAGATCTGTCCTCTCTCTACCTTGGTCAACTATCAGTCAATGACCCTTTTCATCCTTTCTCACGCACTCCCAGATCTCCACGATCTATTAATGCATTCCCTCTTTCCCAACCGATGAGTATGATTGATTTCTTCTTTTGAGCTTTAGGAGTTTCAACTCTCAACTCTTGTTTCCTTTGCAGTACTTCCACCCAAAGTCGACGATCTGTCGACGCGTGTCCCTCCCAGATCAACGAATGTGGTTCACTTCGCTCTTCGGGATTCAGGAGTTTCAACTCTTAGTCTTTGCTTTCTCCCAGAATGCTTTCATCCGAAGATGACAATCTATTGATGCATGTCCCTCACAGATTGACAACTGTGGTTCACTTCGACTCTTCGAACTTCAGAACTTTCAACTCTTAGCCTTCACTTTCCCCTAGAGTGCTTTCACCCGAAGACGACGATCTGTCGACACGTGTTCCTCACAATTCGACGACTGTGGTTCACTTGGCTCTTCGGGTTTCAGGAGTCTCAACTCCTGCACACTCGCTTTCTCCTAGAGTGGTTCCACCCAGAGTTCACAGAGCTTTGCCACATGTTCTTATGAATCACACAACTACGGTTTACTTCGGCCTTTGGGACTTTAGGAGTTTGTCACACTCCACACTTGAAATACTCCAAAGTGACTTTCCTCGAAGTCTGAGATCTGTTGACACGTATCCCCCTGGTGACCAATGACCAAGATCTAATTCGGCTCTTCGGCGATTTCGCTCTCTTCTTGTATACAACTTCCAAAGTTGTAGATCTTGCGCCACCTATCCCTTTGGATGATGGATGGTCCCTAGCCTCTTCGGGACTTCGGCGAATCCTCACTCCTGTGTGCCTACAAAGACTTAAAGCTCGTGCACTTTGCTCAGATCCGACAATCTGGAATGATCTCGCTCCCTCTTGAACGGATCTTAGTCGATGACTCGTGAAACCTTCAGAACTTCGTTTCCCTTGAAGATTTATCCCACTATCTCTCTTGAGATTTCTCTCTCGAACCCTTTGACTCCTTATAGGGTTACTTCGACACTTAGTTGAATTTCGGATCTGTGCACTCCTTGCAACAAATTATTACACAAGACTTAGATTCTTGTGGGCGATTGTGCGTGCTTTGCAGCAGTCCCTTTGTACTCCTTGCAAATGAAAAGTTCACGCTATCTCTTCTAAGCTTCTGAGTCACAACCAACTCTGTCACTCTTTGCAGTAGATTCTCTCACAAGACTTAGTTTCCTGAGGCGACTGTGCACACCTTGAAGCGGTCCCTTTGCACTCCTTGAAAATAGAAGTTTCACACTATCTCTTATGAGATTTTGAGTCAAAACAGACTCTGTCAAAAGACTCCTTGTGGACTGTATGCAAACCTTGCATGGACTCAATGAAGAGAACCAATTGAAACTTATACAAGCATCTCACAATTCCATATACTCAACAACATAACTCATTCATTCATGAAAACAAAATAACATGGAATTGTAAACAATAGCAACACCATGCATTTGATCAATTTTGCTTTGTTATATTCATTCAAATGTAAATGGCTACAACTATGATAAAACAACTAAAAATTCAACAACAACTAAATCACATCAATCTCCTACTAATTTGCAGTAGCCTCATTCAGGCATACAATACCTCTATTTATATCAGAGGGTTCTTAGGGTTCCCTCCGACTACTCGTCTTCTCGAAAAACCTAACTACTACTTAAATTCCATTACATTAAAGTGTAGGAGTGAAACTCCCATATAATTCATGATCATTCAGCTCCCAAGCGTTTGGTCTTCTTTAGTTTTCAATCGTTTCAAAAAAAAGATTTACAGGGAACGCCAACAGTTAAGATTTTGAAATGATTCAAAGGCACGCTAAGGCGCTGAGTTGTCTCTCCACGTGTGCTTGCTAACAATGCTCCTGCATCATACTCCCCTGGCCAAAAATTCATGGACTTCTGTCCATGAGCTCCTACACTGAATTTCCTTGCTTCTGGATATCAAATTCATTTTCCCAACTGGCATCTTCTATCTGGTGTCCCTTCCACTTGACCAAATATTCAAAATAGGTCCTCCTCCTGGTCATCTTGCCAATCCTCCAATCCACGATCTTCTCCATCTGTGGCTTTTCTGCTACAAGCATTTTCTTTTTCCATTGAATCTCCTTCTCACCTTTTATTTCTCCTGCTTCATCTTCCTAGTAAGAATACAGGTCTGATATGTTGAATATGGGTGATATTCCCACATCATTTGACAGCTCGATCTCATAGGCATTTTCATCAAAATTCCTTAAGATCTTACATGGTCCTATCTTCTTCATCCTCAACTTGTTATATGTTCCCCTTGGGAACCTTTATTTCTTGAGATGTGCCAGGACCTGATCTCCTACTTTGAATTGAAGCTCTCTGTGATGTTGATCAATTCTACGCTTGTACTCTTGGCTAGAGTTCTGCAACTTCTCTCTGATATGGCTATGGAGTTTCTGCATTTCTGCAGCAAAATATTTTGCTCCAACGCTTCTGATCTCACTCTGTTCCAAGTCTCTCAACTCAGATACTCCTCTTGGCTGCATTCCATACAATATTTGGAATGGGCTCTTTCCAGTGCTCCTGTTTGGTGATTCATCATATGCAAATTCTACTTGTGGTAGAATCTGATCCCACTGACTATGATGCTTAGTGACCAGAGTCCTCAATAAGTTTCCCAAACTTCTATTCACCACCTTAGTCTGTCCATCTATCTGAGGGTGATACACTGAGATGAAGGACAAATCTGTCCCAAACTTCTACCACAGTGTTCTCCAGAAATGACCAACAAATTTGGTATCTCTGTCTGAGACAATACTTTTGGGTAATCCATGAAGTTGAACAACTTCCTTGAAAAATTAATTTGCAACATGTGTTGCATCACTAGTCTTCTGGCATGGGATAAAGTGTTCCATCTTTGAAAATATATCCACTACCACAAATCTGGAATCACATCCTCTTTGTGTTCTTGGCAGTCCCGACAAAAAATCCATGCTTATTGCATCCCAAGGCCTTTCTAGTATTGGCAATGGTTGATACAATCCAGTGTTCTGTCTTTTTCCTTTTGCATGTTGGCAGATTCTAAATCCGTTTACAAACTTTATCACTTTGTTCCTCATACCTAGCCAATAATATGAACTGCTCAATTGTGCAAATGTTCTATCATGGCCGAAATGTCTAGCCAATCCTCCACTATGCTTTTCCTTCAAAAGGTTATCCCTCATTGAGCATTTTGGTATGCACAACTGATTTCCCTTGAACAACAATCGCTCTTGAATCATATACTTTGTCCACCGGCTCTGGTCTCTCAGCACAGGATTTGCGCATGCTTCCTTGAAATCTAGATCATCACAATACATATCCTTAAGGTGTTCAAACCCCAAGGTCTTGACCTGAAATTCTTGCAGAATCAAACATCTCCTGCTCAATGCATCAACAACTTTGTTAGCATTACTAGAAATATGTTTAATGACAAAAGTGAAATTTTGCATAAATTCTATCCACTTAGCCTGTCTCTGGTTTAACTTCTCCTGTTTGGTTATGAATTGTAAAGCTTGGTTAGCGCTGTACAAGACAAAATCCTCTGGAACAAGGTAGTGCCTCCATTTCTTCAAGGCTTGAATGATGGCATAAAATTCTTTATCATATGTGGAGTACTTTCTCTTAGTCTCATTCAACTTCTCACTGAAATATGCAACTGGTTTATTATCCTGGATCAAGACTGCTCCAATTGCAACCCCACTTGCATCACATCTCACTTGAAATGTCTTTCCAAAATTTGGTAAGACCAAAATTGGTCGTTATGTTATCTTCTCCTTCAATATATTGAAGCTCCTCTTGGCCTCCTCTATCCATTTAAAAGACTTGTGCCTCTTCTTCACTGTATCCATCATAGGTGCACAAATTCCACTGAAATTTCTGATGAACTTCCTATAGAAACTTGCTAATCCATGGAAGCTTCTCACTTCAAACATATTCCTTGGTGATGGCCATTCTTTGATTGCTTTCACCTTCTCTGGATCCATCTTCAATTCATTTGAAGAGATCAAAAAACCCAAGTAAATGAGTTCCGTCTTCATAAAATATGACTTCTTCATATTTATCAACAACTTCTCCTGATGTAGTCTCCTCATCACTAAGGTCAGATGTCTCAAATGCTCCTCTTTAGTCATGCTAAAGACCAGTATATCATCCAGATATACAACCACAAACTTGCCAATGAAATCCTTCAGTATTTCATTCATCAACCTCATAAAAGTACTTGGGGCATTTGTTAAGCCGAATGGCATAACAAGCCACTCATACAACTCTTCATTTGTCTTACATGTTGTTTTCCACTCATCACCTTCTCTCATCCTTATCTGGTGATATCCACTTTTCAAATCTATCTTAGAAAAGAAATTTGCTCCACTTAAACAATCCATTAAGTCATCCATTCTTGTCAAAGGAAATATATACTTGATGGTGATCTTGTTAATGTCTCTTGAGTCTGTACACATTCTCCATCCTCCATCCTTCTTTGGACTCAACATAGTTGGTACTGTGCATGGAATCAAGCTTTCTCTGACCAAACCCTTGTCTAACAATTCCCGGACTTGGTTCTTTACCTCCTCATTCTCTTGAGGTGTCAATTTGTATGCTGTTTTGTTTGGCAGACTTGCTCTTGGTATCAAATCAATATGATGGCTGATACTTCTGATGGATGGAAATGAGTTAGGAAACTCATCCACTACTATGTCAACAAAATTATCCAACAACTCTTGAACTTCTTTAGGAAAACAATCCATCGAAGTACTTGTAAGGACAACTCTAGGTTTCCTCACCACTGTTGCGCCTCTTCTGTCACCTTAGTGAGCAAAATAGAGGTGCTTGCAAGCTCAGTTGGGTCTGCTGAGTAGGATAGCTGTAAGGAAAAAAGTTAGGGAAACAAATAGAAAACAACAACTAAGAATTAAACTAAGAAATGCAATGACAACTAAATTCATGAGCATAGGGACATAGAAACAAAAAGAACCATAAGACCCATGTCACCAATGATGAGGCTGATCTATTAGTGAAGTAATACACCAAGAAGAAAGGGGACTATGAGTCCCTTCTTCCTCCAAGGGAGGGCTCTTGGACCCCCACTAGCAAGCTCTTCTTACAACAAAGAAAAATGGAAAATGATGAAAGAACTCTTCACAAATCCACTCAAGGGGTGAGATGGATTTCCCAATGTAATGGTGCAAATACACTCTTGGCAAGGATGGAGTCCTCAAGAGAATAATGGTAGCATAAAATTACTTTAAATTCCTTGAAAAATGAGGTGCATCCATGGCCTTTTTATAGCATTCCTTTGAGCTTTTGTTTAATTGGTTTGTAGTGTGAAAAGAGACTAATTAGGGCATTTCTAGGCCTTTGACCAGCCATCCAGTCGAATCTAGTCCAGATTTGAGGGTCAAATCGGCTTGGGAGATGAACCATAAGTGGGTGGGAGGCCGACCACTCTCATAAATGCGTCGTTTAGCATGTGCGAGGTTTTTTGCGATAACAATCGCGCATCGTGCGCATGTGCGCGATTTCTACGTTCCTGTTCCGCGCATGTGCGTGCGCGCCCAATGTCTTCATAGCACCCTTCAATTTTTCACTACTTTGTATAGTTTTTGACCCTTTTATGAATGCCTTGGTGTTAATTCAGGTCCATGGATGACTTCATCACTGTTTGACGATGCTGAGTTCTTGTAACCATGTGCGGACGAAATTTCAGTGATAACAGATGCCCCCTAATGGATGAGGTTAGGAGCGTACGTATAGCCGAAATCCATCAATGTTTCTTCTACTGAGAATGCTGTTGTAAGAGAGAGCAATAGTGGGATCGTCCAGAGCGATCTGTTGGAGGGAAAAAGGAACCAATAGGACCCGAACTTCCATGAGGTGTGTAAAACAGAAAACTGTGTACAAACAAGGTGGGCATGCCCCATGCTCGTGTCATGTAACTCCAAGAAAGATGAATGAAGTGTTGGTGTAGACAACTACAGCGCCCTCGAGGGCAGTCGTGATAAAGGCAGAAGACAATTCTGTGGATGAACATACTCTGCATAGTAGGCAATGATCTTGATAATGAGTATCACCGATTATGTGGGCAGTGATAGCCCAGCCAAGTTCAAAGGTCTTCGGCAAATGAAAGAACTAACTGCAATAGTAGCAAAGTAAGACCCACCGTAACATGAGAAAGTGTTGGCGTCGCATGTTATGGGGGTCAATGACAGCAGGCAGCAATGGTATTTCACCCTGTGCCGTCCGAGATCTCTCATTGAGTGGATAATGAGAATCAAGATATTGTCGCCCTTTTGGAAAACTATGCTGATGTCGATAAAAAGGGGGACGCGACTCCCAGAAGCAAATGGCTTCGTGAAATCTACTAGGTGAGGTGAAGAAGTGGAGGAGGTACATGGACGAAGTCAAGATGTGGGAAGACTCAAGATTTCCCGTGGTTGGAGTATGTGTGAGATAAAAAGTGGCCACATCGTTCAACGAGGTCGAGTGTTAGGGGGACGACAAGACCGGGGATAAGTTGTGCCAGAGGCGGGACAAGGTGAACAAATTCAGAGGGCAGAGGTAAGTGGCCTATGGGATACTTTGAAGATATGGACGATGCCAGTAAGGGTGGACGATAAGTAGTGCTCCAACCAAGGGTGACATGGGTTGCTATTGGCCACAAAGGGAAGTAGGTCGCCAAAGGTGACGACAAAAAAGGTAATGTAACGACTGAAAATAAAGGCTTTTGTACAATAAATAACGAATAATTGGGGGGAAGTGTACAAATACAGAAACGGGTGCCCCAGTGTGATATGGTGGGCCCATGTAGGGCATAATTTACTCGGAGAACTGATGAAGGGTGGGGGCCCCATGGGTGGGTTTTTGTATGAGGTAGGTGAAATGAAGGGAGATTTGCAGATGGGTAGATGGATTGTGGATGAAATGGAGGGTTCATAATACTACGAAGGTGCATCCTGACCATAGAACTGTGGAGAGATAATCTGGGAGTCCGTTGGGAAAGCTAGCAAAATGAGTAGAAGGAGTATGTGGTTGATTCACAACATGACGTAAGATTAACGAGACTCCCATCCCTAAAGGGTTTTGAAAAACATGATGAGTGTCAGAAGTGCCAAAAGGTGCTTACGAATGGGACAACTCATGTGGGTAAGAATGCTACCGGGTGACAGTACCGAAGATGCAAATGGAGGTGTGGGTACTGAAGATCCGGGAATGGGGATCCTAGAGGTAAATGCCAGAGGGTGTGACTGGAAATGTAAGTGCGATACAGAGGGAAAGACTACATGCCAGTGCTGAGTATATACCTGAAGGGGTTGTGCCGATGTATGATGACCAAGTACCTACACACATGAAAACTAAATACCCGACGTGAACAATATCTGAAGATAATCGAATATATGAGCATGTATTTGATAAGTGTGAATATGCGTGTGCGTACCTGATCAGGGTATATATAAAAAATATGGCGTCCCAGGGGCTCAGGATGAAAAGAGGCCCAGGGACTGTTGTGATGTAGATGATGGGATGCTGATCCCGTGGCTGAAGACAGATCGAGAAATGGACACCGTGGGCTCTCGGAATGCTGAGTGGAAGTTTGACAAAAAGGCCTATATATAGCTGTAGGGCCCACATTGCCACCTCATTTGTACTTGCTGCTATAGTGATTGGACGAGAAGCATTCAGAGGAGATTGTGAGATTCAGGGAGGACGAGGCATCCGATTGAGGATCCGCGAGCGTCAGGTTAGTGGTCTGATCATCCTGCATAGAATTAGGGTTTCATTTTGTGGGCAGGGTTTGTACGAAGGGCCATACAAGGGTAGTTAGAGGGTGTGGGCCCCACATGCACGGGCGATCCAGTAATAGGTGAGCATACGTGCACGCCTGTCCACCGGATAGACGTGCATGTGAGCGCTGGTAAGTGAATTATGGGCACGCACGATGGGCGCGCCTATCGGTTGAACAGGCGCGCACATGTGCACACCTGTATAGTGAAAAGGCGCGTCTGTGTAGCGAAAAGGTGCGCACACATGTGCACCTGTGTAGTGAACAGGCGCGCATATGTGCGCGCCTGTGGGGTGTACAGGTGCGCATGTGTGTGCGCTTGTGGGTTGAAAAACCGCGCCGTGGAGGCAAGGTTGACGAGTGTAAAACATGTCTTTTTGGTGTTTTTGATTGTCCATGTGGATGACTTAGGACGGTTTTATGTTGTGCAGGTGACCTGTGTGCACGATGCCTATTGGTTGGTGAGAGCGGGATTGGTCCCAACTGCGAGATGTTGTGGCTATTGAGGAGCCAGGCGTACGTGCGACTTTGGCAGCCAGTGGGCTGCTAAAGTTCTTTGAGTGCCCTTTGATATGGGCGCAGGAGTATCTCCTGCAGTTTCTTATCCGGATGTGGAGTCCGGACCTGCACTGCTTCATAGTGCGGGGAGAGCAGATTCCCTTCACTACGGTGGAGGATGTGTATCTTTTGACTGGGCTCCCATTTCAGGGAACGCCCCTACTGGTGGAGCCGGTGTTACCTAGAGATACGTCGCTGGCGACGGTGGGCCGGAGATATTGTTCAGGGCTGAACTATATGTCCGGCACCGTTGTGAGCATTGGGGCGATGGATGCCCTAGCGCATCGCTGTATAGCAGCGATGATTGTGAGAGTGTATGGTTCACTGGCAATGCAACGGATCAGCGGCGGCCAGCTGATGGTGATGGAGAGGGTGTTGGCTGGCGAGCATTTCACCTGGGGGCTTACGCTGCACTCCAAGATGGTGGGGCAGCTGGACCACTGTCGGTCCACGGATACGGGAGAGTTTGCCTTCGGGTCCATCCTGGTGGCCTGGTTTCTGGAGAGGGTGCTGATGTTGCGCCCTAGGATTCTATTGGGTGCACCTGGGGCGCGAGAGCCGCGGCTAAGGTGGTGGTCGACCATGTTGCTTCGCCACGGTGGTGGCGAGGGTGGCCACTTCTTCACTGCAGAGGCGACACAAGTATGGCGACAGATGCCGCAGGTGATATTACGGTACCCCTATGCCGGGGTTGACTTCCGGGAGGATTCGGACATGATGCTACCTCAAGGGGAGGTTTTTTACCGCCGAGGTATGTTGATGATGTTGATATGTATTTTTTTGTTGTTTTTGAGATAGTATGCCATATGTATATGATGTAGATGCTGATATTATCTGTTGTGTTGTTGTATGTGCATATGTGGCACCACGCGGGTGTGAGGCAGAGTTGCAGAGAGCACCAGCTCGTCAGGAGTCGGAGAGACTGCCGCGGGGAGAGAGATGTTGGTGTGAGGACACTGCGGTGCGACTAGCTAAGCCAGAGAGGGCAGTGCGGAGACGCCGGTTTGATGACCCTAGTGCTGGGCCATCACATGCTCCTCCGGCGGCTGCCGGAGTGGATTTTGAGGACATACACCGTCGTCTTGAGGCGGTGTTACAGGATGTGCCTGAGGGAATATGGTCTCACATCCAGGATGAGGGTGTCCTAGAGCAGTGCGTGGGGGTTCCGCCACCATGGCGGGCCATAGTACGACGAGCAGCAGTGGCTGGTGCTGCGATGACCAGACGACTGGTGCCGGGGTAGGAGGGACTGGTAGGGGGTGGACCACCACCGCCTGAGGGAGGGGCGGGTGGTGGTGGGCTGCCACCGCCTGAGGGAGGAGCAGGCGGTGGTGCTCTAGAGGCACCATGAGTGGTGCGCTGTTGATGTATATATATTTTTTGTATATAGGCTGGTGAGCCCATTTTGTACCGAGGTGCTTCATTGGTCTGCGGGTAGTTGTATTTTTTGTATGTAAAAATTTGGATGACACTTATGGACCTTCCGATATATACATGAGTATACATTTTTGAGATCCATGTGGTGTTTACATGTGTTTTGTTAATGTATTGATGATGTCTAATCTATATATGTGATGATAGTGTATGTTATATGTTTATGTATGTGTAGAGGTAGCTTGATGTGATATATGCCAGTCTAACACAATATTAACTAGGTTATTCGTAATTTGATTCAATTGTCTTGGAATATGTGTAAATGTAATGGAATCAAAATGTCGAGATAAAAGTCTAACCTGCAGGTATTTGTGAAAGAGGCAAGGATCGTGGACGCAATACACATTGTTGAGCTGGAGTACGACTAGTTGAGAGTCGAGGAAGATGCTAAGGTGACGAATACGATGATGCTGGGCATCGGCCAGGAGACCGATGACAGCGGTGTATTCGGCTTGGTTGTTGGTTGCTGAACCCAAACATATGCCGCTCGAATGGAGAATTTTATGTGAGGGGGTGTAGAGAGCCCAAGCGGCCGAAGCGAGATTTTGTGTCCAACAGCTGGCGCCATCGGCGTAACCGATGTGGTAGGCTGGTGGAGGAAACATCTGTCAATAACACAAAGGATAGTTTAGATGTGAGGGATGAAAAAAAAAGAAAAAAGAAAAAAAAGATTAAAAACTCTATAAAAGAAATAACCTAAAGTAGAATGACTACATTTAAGCATAAAATTTCTTTAGATACAACCCGTTGACAGGTTCTTTGAGAGAGAGGCCTTCGGGGGAGGCCAGGATGTATGCGCCTTTGGTGAGGCAATGTTGGATAATGTATGGGCCATGCCAGAGTGACTCGAATTTTCCATGGCCAAAGGTATCATGAGCGATATCGTAAGCTAGGACGAGGTCGCCTTCGCGAAATGAGCGAAGGATGACATGTTGATTAAAGGAAGCCTTGGATCATTTTTTAGCTACCTCATTGTTCTGTAGTGAAGATCGACGATCTTCATCCAGAGATTCTAAGTTCAGTAAGCGCTACTCCATTGGAGCAGTGTCGGGTAATAGCTCAATTGCAGTGCGTAAGGTGGGAATTTCGCACTCGATGGGAAGAGTGGCCTCGACCCCATGGACTAGATGAAATGGTGTGAAACCAGTAGCTGTTTTCACAGCCGTACGGTAAGCCCATAGCACAGAAAATAACATATGATGCCAATTGGTTTTATGTTTATTAACCGTGCGCTGTAACATGGTCTTGAGGACTTTGTTAACAACTTCGACCTGTTCGTTAGACTGAGAGTAGTATGGTGAGGCAAACTCGTGAGAGAATCCTAACCGAGATGAGAGTTCGACAAAGATCTCATTCTTGAAGTGTTTCCCATGATCAGAAACGAGTTGGAGTGGTACTCCAAAGTGGGATATAACGTGGTTAAAGAAAAAACGTGCTGCAGTGTCAACGATGTTGTTGAAGGTGGGCATAGCTTCTGCCCATTTGGCGAAGTAATCGATGGTGACAACAATGTATTTGTGACCATTGCTGGAAGGGGGATTACAAGTCATGAAGTCGATGCCCCATTTACAAAAAGGTCTGGCAATGATGACGGGATGAAGAAGAGCGGGGGGAGCTCGGGCTTTATTGGCGTAGAGCTGACATTGCTCACATCGTTTCATGGCGTGAATGCAATCGTGAAACAAGGTAGGCCAAAAGTAACCAGCACGGATAATCTTCTGAGTAGTGGATATGCCCAAAAGATGGCCCCCACATGCACCGCTGTGGCAGTCATTTAAGACTCTATCAGCCTCGTCAATAGTCAAGCATCGACGAAGAATGGTGTCGACTCCCCGTCGGTATAGGATGTCTCCAATGAGGAGGTAGTGGGGGGCCTGATGTCGAATATGACGACGATCATCTTGTGAAAGGTGGTTACCGAAATTTTGAGTTCGGAGGTAGATGAGGAGGTCGCCATACCAAGGATCATCCGAAGTGATGTGAAAGAGATGTTCGTCGGGAAAGTCGATGTTGACGGGGGTACTGGTGCTGTTAGAGGGGAGGGCCGTGACCAGTTCGGCGAGAACGAGGGCCTTCTTACTCTTAGGTGTGGAGAACTCGAGGTCGTACTCTTGAAGGATAATGATCCATTGAGAAAATTTTCCGTTAACTTGCTGACGACTGAGAAAGTACTGCATAGGGTTGGAATCTGCGATGACCTTCATTGTGCGAAGCAGAATGTAGTGGCGCAGTTTCTGGACGGCGAGGACGACTGCAAGAGCAAGTTTCTCTTCATGTTTATACTTCAAGGGTGGCCTTGAGAGGTTTTTACTAATGTAATAAATGACATGCTCATGATTGTCATCACCTAGCTGGATGAGGACTCCTGCTACTGATACAGCTGATGTTGATACGTAGAGGATATAGTCACGATTGTAGTTAGGCGCACTGATTAAAGGTGCGTTCGAGAGTGTTGTTTTAAGATCGTCAAATGACTGTTGGGCATGGTCGTCCCAGTGAAAAGGGATGTCGTGACGTAGTAAGCGAAGGAAACCATGTGCGTGTATGGCGTAATCTGGGACAAATCGTCGTAGAAAGTTATCTTTGCCCTGTAGGCTATGAAGTTGACGTAAATTCCGAGGAGGTGGAATTTCAGTGATAGCTTGGACTTTGAGGGGATCCATGGTAATACTGCTTTGGGAAAGGATAAAGCCAAGGAGGTGCCCTACGGTGACACAGAACACACATTTGAGCGGATTCAAGCGGATATTGTACTGACGACACCGTTGAAAGATGATTCGTAAATCATCAAGATGCTAGGTGCGTTTCTTGGATCGAGCTGTGAGGTCGTCCAAGTAGGCAAGGATGATATGAGCCAGATCGTGAAAGATGTATGTCATAGCCCGCTGGAAAGTTGCGCCGGCATTCTTTAAGCCGAAAGGCATGACATGATAGGCAAAAGTACCCCAAGGGGTAGTGAATGCAGTTTTATACTGATCGGCGGGGTGAATTTGAATATGATTATAACTAGAGAATCCGTCCATAAAGGATAGAGCCTCGTGGCCGGCGCAGTCGTCGATAATTTGATCGATGAAAGGCATGGGAAAGTTGTCTTTGGGACATGCGTGATTGAGATCACGAAAGTCTGTGCAAACGCGGATAGTGCCCTGATTTTTGTTAACGGGTACAGGGTTGGAAACCCATGAGGTATAGGCGATGGGGTAAATGAACCCGACAGCGCATAATTTGTCAATTTCGGCTTTGATGGCCGCAACTTTGGATGGGTGTAGCGGTTGTTGTTTTTTATGAACTAGTGTAATGTCGGGCCAGGTGTCGATGCGATGTTCGATGATGGAGGGATCAAGGACATGCATTTCCGTGTATGACCAGGCAAAAATATCCCTATATTCCTGGAAGAGGGCTTTATAGGCGGTGATTTCCTGAGGAGTGCAAGCAACTCCAATGGTGATTTCCTCGACGGTGCCATTTTTAATGGAAATGTCGATTTTAATGGTGGGGGAAATGTTGGCCATGTTACCTTCTTCAAAGGCATCAGGGGCAGGAATGGGGTTTGTGAACCAATCGGTAGGCCCTGATGGGATAAAATCCTTGGTTTCGACCGCGTAAATGGGGTTTTGGTTAGGAGGCATGGAGGCTTCCTATGGAGAGAAGAGTGTGTGGTGGTGTAGCACATCCCAGTGGAGGTCTGGGTGATTTAACTCTTCGAGTATTTCTTCATCGCATTGGAAGTGACAGGAATACAAGGGGTCATGAGGAGGGATATTGGTGACGGTGGTTGTGTGGTTGCTCCCTGGTGAAGAAGTAGGGGGAACAATGTTAGGAGATGGTGAGGGTTCACTCGACATAAACCATATATTGAAGTACTGAGGGGTACCCGTGGTAGTTGGGTGTAAAATGTCCGTAGGGGAATGAGCGGGAGAGTTGGGGGGGTTGGGGGGTGAATCGTCAGATAAGTCATCTAAGAACCATGGAGGCATTGGAAGGGCCTCGGGTTCGGGAGAAATGACATGAATATCCACTAGTGACGAGGTAATGTCAATGATCAACTCTGTGGGCCAGTGAAGCAGGGTCAACTGACGTTGCCTGTATTCAAGGATCATAGGACACTGGTATGTAAAATGAGCTAATGAGTTACAGAGAGTGCAAGGGCATATCATACGTTCATGACTGAGGTGGTGACATACCGGATGTTGGTGATAGTGGTGGAGGAGGATGTAGCAGGACCGGGGTGTCTCTGGAAGCTCTGGCGTACTGCGGCTAATGTCTGCCGAAAGCATGGCAGTGCTGGACAATGGTGGGTATAATGGCCATATTCTGAACATATAGCACAAGCGAACTTGGTCCGCAACCCTTTACTACTGGAATGGGGGGTGGTAGTGGTCGGACTGGCCGTAGTGGCGAGTGTTGGGGGAGTGTGATTGAGTGGGATCAAAGTCCGTAACTTTGGTAGAGATGGGCAGTTGTTGGTTTGGTGTCCCTCTTTCTCACATAGTGCACAAGGAGGTTGGATGCGTGGAGGAAGTGGAGCTGTGGGCTCCTTTTTCTTTCTCCTGCCCCCAACTGTGGCAGGGGGGTTAGTGAGTGGTGGGGTGGTGGGAGTAAGTATGGGAATCGTCATGGGGATTCATTCTTTTTGGGGGGGGAGGGATGGTCGAGGGACTATCTCTGGTGGGTGTAAATACCAAACTAGGATTGCTAACACCATATTAGGTAGGGTGAGCGTTGCAACTACCTGAAAAGATTCGATGCCTGGTGGAGGGTAAAAGAAGGGAATTTGGGTGATGGCTTGGGGAACTGTCTCCCAAACTGGGATATGGCCTTGGGGAGATGTGGAATCGTGGACTGGTGGGGTCGATGAGTGTGCAGGAGGTTCTTGAGGGGGGGGTTCTGCGACAAGTGGGACGTCAGATATGATAGAAACCTCTGTAGGAGGAAGGGTATCCTCTGTGTGAGTTCCGTTAGATGAGACGATGCATACTTGATTGGAAGGATGAAGGAGTGGTGGTGCTCCATGGTAAGTTCCTAACAATGATGGATCTTTAAAAATCCCAGGACCTTATCGACGAGTGGATATGCGTCATGGCTTGTGTGAATGAGAAGGAGAATGTTATCGATGTTGGCAGATGGATTAGGCTCGTAATGTGAGACTTGGTCAATGGTAACGATCTTCCCATTGTGAGGGAACATCATTGTCCGAAAGACGGAAGATGCCACTGCCTTCATAGCGTACATGTAGCTACGACCGAACAAGATATTATAATCGAGTGGGGCGTCGATAACTTCGATGTCGATGAAAATAGTCTTGCCCCCTAGTTCGACGGGGACATTTTGGAAGAGCCCTTCAGGAGACGATGGTCGCCCATCATAAGTTCGTAAAGTTATGGCAGAGGGTATGAGTTTGGGGGAACCAAGCTTCTGCCATACTGTTTTGGACATAATGCATGTAGATGCACCTTCATCGATGATACACCGATGAATTGTGATGTTCCGTATTTTTACTGATATTTGAAAGGCGATCAAGGCGGGAAGGAGAGGTTATCCGCTGTCAAGATCAAAGGTAATGAGTCAGGTATCTACGGGGTCGACTACCCCCAAGGCAGAAAGTAAGGATTTTCGCTGAGTAGGACAAGTTTGGAGGACCTCCAACACTGACATGGCAGCTAGGGATTGTGCTAAGTCGTCGACCAAACTATAGTTATGAGCTGCCCTAGCCTATGGGTTGTGGACATTCCTGCGCAATGGGATGCGAGGGATGAGAAGTGGTGGTTCGATGGAAGGGCGAGGAATCACTAATGGGGGTCCTTTCGGTGTAGGGTTTGTCTCTGAAGGGATAGGAGGAGACTCAACGGGTGCATGATACTGACGATTACGTGTTTGCAGAAGGATTTCTTCCTCACTAGTGAGGAGAATTGTACGATCTACTGGATTGTTGGGGTTGAGGTATTGTCCCACCTGAGGTGGAGGATGCTGTGTGTCCTGTTGGGTGTTTATCACACCCTGATGTGGAATAGGATTCTGCAGCACGGCAGGAGGGGGTTGTTGCACGTATTGTTGTGGTGCCTGCTGAGGGGCAGGCGGTGCTGGAGGATGGGGAAGACTACCAGAGTGTTTCAACTGTTTGAAATCAATGATTTGGGGGAAATGATGGGTGTAATGGCCGAACTCACCACAAAGGGCACAAGGGAAGTTGGTTTTAACATTATTGTTATTTCGCCCTTAGCGCTTATTATTATTGCCCCCCTGGGGGTTTTGATACCCCTGGTTCTGGTTGCCCCCAGTGGATTGGTGCTGTGGGGGTTGATTCCTTCCTTGACTTGGGTTGTTGTTATTCATGTTCTGTCCTTTCTTCTTGGCATTGTTTGACGGATGGGTTGGATTGGCCATATTCAGCTGTTCGAAATTCTGGTATTGCTGAATGACAGAGGGTTGAACAAAATTCACCCTCACATGAGGATGGGGGGGAGCCATGGGTTGTGGGGGACCAGGAAATGGGAAGTACAAATTCTATGGTGGTAACGATCGATAAGGTACATAAGAAGGCGTAGTGCTTTCGCTAGTACTATAAGCTGAGGTAGAGGGGGTACTAGAGTTCGTTTGAACAGGTGGATGTATGGGGGGTGCCGGTGGTGGTCCACTGATGGGTGGAGGTATCACGACAGGGTATGGTTGTTGATAAGGCGGTGGGGGGTAATAAGAAGTGCCCCCGTATGCCGGAGGGTATTGAGGTGTGCCATACATCGGTGGTGGTTGGGGTTGTGGACCGTGGTGAGTAGTGGTACCAATCAGTCCGTCTGCTGAGTGAGACATCCCAGGTTTGTCTTGGCCAAATGGCACAAGTTTTGGAAGATTAGGAAGTACAGTGTATAAATACCCTGATTGTGCATAGATGAGGTCATACTGTTGGGCCTTGCTGATGGCTTCCTCTTCAGATTGAGGGAAGGTGGAAGCTACATCCTTATCGAGGAGAGAGACAAGTGATCTAAGAAACCAGTTGAGACACTGTTGCTTGGTGGTTTCTTCTTTGCACAAACTACATCGCCTATGCCACTCGTGAATGTGGTCAGCGATATGTGTGGCTGAGGTTTGTTTGAAATTATAAAGTAGTTCTAGACCATTGTTGTGGCGGATGGGTAATTGGAAGAAGGTCAAGAATGCTTTGGCCAAGGATTCAAAAGTTGCGTGGGACCCTGATTTTTCTTCTACATACCATTTGGCCGATGGCCCAGTGAGTGTGCGTTGGAATAATCGCAGTCTGATGGAATCATCCATAATGCTATTGGAGGAGCACCATAGGTGAAAGGTCATGACATGGTTGGCAGGGTCATCGCCTGCCTTGCCTTCAAACTTTGGTATGTCCGAAGGTAGTTTGGTGGGCATTGCAGGCCATGTGGGATCATGCAATATATGATCATTGGTGAGTTTGCTAAGATCCGGTATGTTGAGAGAGGCCAAATATGGCATCTGTAGTGGGGGAGGAGGATTAGCTCCGGCCATGGTGTGAGTGTGTTGTGAACCTGACCCTTGAGGGGGGCTAGGTGGGTTGGTGCTTCCCCCTTGAGAGGAAGTTGGTCCCTTGCTTCCGTGTAAAGGAGAGCGAGTGAACGGATGACCTTGGGAAGTGGACCCAAGTAATGTAGAACCAAGTAAAGATGATCCTAAAATAGTAGCACTCACAGGGGTGTGTGAAGGAGGTGCTGATGAGTGGGCAATACCAAACACTCCCCCTAAGATAGGAGGGAGGTTTAGCAAGCGTCGTGAACGACGTGGGTTCTGTGGGTCCCCTATGATGTCCGACTAGCTGCGTGAATGTGTGCAAAATAGTGGTGAGAGTAATATAGAAACAAGAGCCTTTGCGTTTGAATGTTACACAATATATATATCCAAATCAAACTGTAATCAAATGTGCATCATACATAAAATGTGTTTTGAAAAAGAAGCATATATATGGGTAAGTGGGTTTTGTTCGCATGGGGAATCAAAAGAAAACAAATGCTCGTGTCCTAGAAGACGTAACGTCCTTCCTCTCGAATAGCATTGGACCTTCCAATAGTACTCAACAGTGGGGTCTGAAGTCACTGGAAGAGAAACTAGTGAAGGATGAAATAATTGGTTATAATGAGGGGTAAAGGGGGCATATCCCGAAAGAGTTGGCGATATTTCCCAATAGCCACACAAAAT
>ML843311.1:0-27201 GCA_009831015.1 Picea engelmannii
GAGGTTCAAGTGGGTGCTTGAACACAGGGAGTTGGTGCTTCCTTCTAGTTGGTGCTAGAGAAACCAGGGAGTCGGTGCTTCCTTCTAGTTGGTGCTAGAGAAAATAGAGAGTTGGTGCTCTCAGCAAGTTGCATCTTGCTAAATAGAGGTTGTATCCTCATTATGAGTTGGTGCTCATATGTATGATAATGTAAATAATGTAATTATTACTTATCATATAAAGAAAAAGAGGTTTTTACCCTGTATGGGTTTCCTTGGAAAATATATGTCTCTGTGTTTATCATATATGTGACTGATGTTGAATGGGCCTGTGTTTATTTCTCTGCATTATTGTGATCATCATTTAGTGTTTCTGCAAAGAGTTTTTAAAAGAAGCATAAATGTTTAAGCTCAGTAACAACTGATTCACCCCGCCCCCCTCTCAGTTGTCTAACACCTTATACCATTTGTCCTGCTATATAACATGTTCAACAAAATACTCCAATCAATATTTAGGTTCTGCATACCTTTCGAGAAGGTCCTAACACATACCAACTCGTACATTGTGTGTACAATAGAGTGTTTAAGGAAACTGGGCTAGACCACTCCAGTTCCATGCACAAGAGGTGTTTCTGGTCCTGCGTGGTTATACGCATGGGATTAAAAAAAAGAGGGTAAGGGTTTTCCAATGGCACCTATTGTTCTTCCTAACTGAATACGACGTTAGTGTAACTAGGTTGGCAATTCATAGAATTAGACCCATGTCTTATCTGGCTATTGTTTTCACTCAATAAATGTCATTAAGGAAGTGTAGAGGTAACTGCCAGGTATTAAATGGGTTCTTACTGCTACACTTAATTTTTTGTTGTAGTACCCTATCTCAGCCTTCTACTCGATGTACGTGTTCAATGGATCCTTGACACCTTGCCCTGGCCACATGGTTGGGGTACTTCGCACCATCCCTGTCATTACTACCGAGATCGGTCCTCTCGTAGTTATCGCTCAGGGTTGTTCTCGGTTCCTGTGAATTTGAGGTAACCACTAATGACAGGCTACTACCTCTCTTTTCTTTCGTGTAAGGTCGAGGTGAGCTATGGAAGAAATTTTCCTATTTTCAAGCAAAGAGGATCGCCATCTACTTCGCCTTTATACCAAGTAATTTATTCGCACCCACCATACACATCTGCGTACTAAGGGTTGATTAGGTGACTTCTTATTGAAAAATTTAGTTGGGGTCTGTGATTTTTCTCGGTATTCTTTGGGGTTTGGGGATAGGATTTCCCAGACTTGTACTGAGTCTTTACCATGCTTTTAATGGTATAATGAGAGTTTAGTCCCGGTGGAAAACCCCTTGTTACTTTTGAAATGTTTCCTCTTCTTCGACTACTAGCTAACATGATTGGTTTAAGGAATTTTTTTTGCATTTGCGTGGGTTATTACAAAATGAATAAGGCCCTTGTTTTGACCACTCCTCTAGTAAGAGAAAGGAAAAAAAATAAAGGTGAGACATAACCTTTAAATCATAATTTTGGTCATTCGTTCCCCGAAAGAAAATCTTCCAAATATTTATCACCAAATGTAACTCTGAACTTTCCCTACCACGCATTTACGCACTTGAAAAAAATAACAGAATTTGGTTTTTCTTCGTAACCCATTACCCGTGGGTCTGGTCTAAAATTCCGTTGAAATCTATGTTGGTACTGTTTTTATTTCTAGACCCTCTACTATTGTTAGTGTTTACAAAATATGAGCGTTTAATTAAAACAAAAGAACTTATATTCATACTGGGTTTTATAGTCGCCTGTGTATCACGTATTTCATTCTACCATTACGATGAGGCCTTCGTTTTCCTTTTCCTCCCATTATATTATTTCTATTTGGCATATTTCAAGGGGGTGAAGGTCTGTGTAAAAATCCGAGGAAAAACAATGTCTCCTTCCACTGAATGATATTCGAATTATATACCCTTTTTATATGTTAATAACACTGCAAGATGTATTGTGACTTCTCGGGGTCTGGTTAGGTAACCTCTGTGTTGTTTTCATTGATTTTTTTTTATCGAGTGTAAGAATTTTGTCATCATATCTAATGATGGGGCCCTGCTTGTATGTGAGGGTACCCATCAGACATTTATGGACTCACTTTCCCCTTTCGGATTATCAAACGGCTTTGACAAAGCATGGGAGAGGAAGGGTGATGTCTGTCCTTAAAGTTAAGTACAGACTCTATGGCAAATTTTATTTCCTTTATTTTTGTTATTCGTTCTACCAGTGAGATTCTTGGTTTATATTTATATCGTTATTAACTTTAAATTTGTGTTTCATTGGTAGGGTCTTCCTCCCTCCAAACCTCCCAGAATCATGATGACAGTGAAACCAACAAAGGTACTTGGGTTCTAGGATACGGCTTGGGGATTTATTCGTTGAATCAAAAGAAAAAAAAACAATGTTTGAACTCAATTACTATTTCCGGACTGTTCTAGTAGGTCAAGTGAATTCCTGTAATTGGTTTGTCAAAAATAAATGGAAGGGACTTCCATTACCTTAACACCTGAGAATGATACTACCTATTGTGGCTGGGTGCAAAATATTTACTATTGTTTTGATTTTGGAACTTTAAACACATTATATACACTCTCCCCATGAAGGATTTTGCTTACTTGTATAGCATAAAAAATAGTAACCATTGATTTGCAAAGTGTTTGACCTGATATATATACATATACTTTGGTTATTATTATGGTTTCGACCTGATACATACTATGTTGGTTATTACAGTTCAGAGTATGAAAGATTTACCTATTTTTCCACATATTCTCTATAAGAATGGACTAGCAGTATGAGTTATCTGATTTTTCTTTTATAGTTCACAAAGATACTATATACAGTCATTATTTGTTAATAGGGTTTGGAATTTTCGATTTTGGCATCCTATAGTTTAGCCTATAGTTTACCCTATTACAAGAGTAATAAAATTCTACAGGAATAGTTCTTCCTATTAATACATCCAATGACATTAGTATTGACTCAACACTATGTTCCAGCAGAAAAAATCCATTCCTAATTGATGACTAGGAGGTATATAGTCAGTTTCTAATCACAATAACATTCGCCCATAATTCATTCATAGGAGTAAACAAAATGTTGATATATCAGTGATCATAACATTTAACCAGAGATAGGGTATAAT
Source organism: Picea engelmannii (assembly GCA_009831015.1). Classification (NCBI taxonomy): domain Eukaryota; kingdom Viridiplantae; phylum Streptophyta; class Pinopsida; order Pinales; family Pinaceae; genus Picea; species Picea engelmannii. Next base: position 3,169 of record ML843311.1, read on the forward strand.
AGCTTATATGAATCAATTCACGGGAAGACAAAGGGAACATCCACGTTCCTCCCAACCATAGAACAGGGCAGCCAAACTCTCTTGTCCTGTTCACCCCATAGCCTGACCATGAATCCATGAGGGAAAACTTGGAATTCCTCTTTAGCAATGTCTTCCTCAGTCGGTATTATTGCCTCACACTCAGTAATTAATGCTCATAATAGCAAGCCCTCTGTAGTTCTTTCCCCACATACTAGGAAACGTCTTTCCTCCTCACATATGCTATTTATCAAAATAATATTTTTGCCTAAATCTTTTTTCCCTCCCTCGGGAATTTTCACAGCTTTCTAAATCCCTGATTTTTAGGGGCTGCCAATGGCCAAATCCTTGATTTTCCACTTGTAACAATCAACCCTGAGGTAGTTCCAACATGTTCCCCACTCATGGAGTCATGGTCAGCTGATTTTAACATGGATGTTCCATTTGTCCTCCTGCAATAAATAGAAAATATTATGTTTTCATACAAGTGTCATAGTCAAATAGTTAGTTGGGTCAAATGATATCTCTTCCCAACAATCATAATAATTAATTACAAATTACCAAATTTGAAATTCGGAATTGCCATAAATGGCAAAAATTTTCCAAATTCGAATTGACCAAAAATGAAATAATTTTCCCAACAATTTTCTAATACAAAACTAATTTATTTTTGGGGATGTGACAAGAAGTGTGGCATCTGGTGGAGGAATCACACAGCTCAGGACAAGTCCTTCCATCTCTAAATTTCACTTTCCTCACCCTTATACCCAAAGAATAAAGAGTAGCAAATCTGAAGAACTTTTGACCCATAACACTCTGCAATGTGATCTATGAAATCATCTCCAAGGTCATAGCTCTAACACTCAATCCCATACTCCCCTTCATCATTTACAAGGAGAAATAAGGGTACGCCTAAGGAAGGCAAATCATGCATAACATCATCATTTTCCATGAAATCATTCACTCACTCACGAGCACCTGTACTCCAGGTATGCTTCTAAAACTTGACCTTTCAAAATATTTTGACAAATTAAGCTGGGAGTACATGGAAGCTATTTTATTGGCTTTCGGTTTTAGCAAGGATTGGATCTATTGGATGATGAACCTCATTTCCTCAACATTTTTCTCAATCCTTGTTAATGGAATCCCCTCTCAACCCTTCTCTCAAAAAAGAGGAATAAGGCAATGTGACCCTCTCTCCCCTTTATTTTTTGTCATTATGGAAGAAGGCCTAGGAAGCTACATCAAGGATTCTATCCAAAATGGCTCCCTCCAAGGCCCCCCTCTTCACAGGTTACAACTAGAATCCTCCCACAACCAATTTGTTGATGAGACACTGCTAATGAACACCCCCACTATGTAAGAGGCAAACAAACTAAATTCCATCCTCTCTGATTTCAGTGAAGGCTCTGGCACCACCTTTAATCTGGCCAAGTCACAAATTTTGCTTTTTAATACTCCGGAAGAAATCCAACATCACCTTTCTCAAATTTTGAACACCGTTGTTTGCACTCTGCCCTCTCGCTATCTAGGACTCCCCCTCTCTGACTCAACAACCAAAAATATCTCCTGGGACTCTCTCCTACTCTCCATTTCCAACCATCTCAGCAAATGGACCTTTCGCTCCCTCAACCTTCCTTCCAGAACCATTCTCATAAAGTCAGTCCTTCAAGCCATCCCTTCTTACCTCTTCTCTTCCCTAGCTGCCACCCCTTTTTTCATAAAGAAAATAAGAATTCCCCAAAGAAACGTTCTATGGCATGGACACAATCCGGACAAAAAATGGGCTCTAGTCAGCTGGGACAAGGTTTGCAAGCCCAAATCTTCAGGTGGATTGGGCCTCTGGGACCTTGGAAAATTGAATAGCACCATGGGAGCAAGAATTTGGTGGAGATGGATCAAAACTCCAGCAGAGATCTGGGCCAAAACTTGGAAATGAAAATATGCCCCCAACACGCATCAAATCCATATAATAAGAATGAAAAAGAAAATTCAAGGCTCCAACATCTGGAACGCAGCCTGAAAAAATTGGCCACTCACTCAGGATCATGCATTTTGGGAAGTTCACAATGGCCAAAATTCCCTATTTTGGATGGATTCTTGGCAACAAATTCCACCCCTACAATTGGAAGAAAATATTCAATCCTATACAAATCACATACAATATTTGGCCACTCTCAAAGTGGCATATCTATGGACAGATACCCCCAGTAACTCTCCCTGGCACAGCTGGAAATCAACCCATGAGGAACTCCAAGTTGCATTGGACTGTGACCTGGAACATTGGAAACAAGCAACATCTAAAAGGCAAATCTGGCAAAGCACAGATCAAGACATTCTCATATGGGGATACACACCTCATGGTAGATTCACTCTCAAAGAGGGATACACTCTATAGGAAAAATTCAAAAATCTTCAAAAAGACAACATCTGGATTGCCATTTGGAAATCGAAACTCTCGCCCAAAATCTCTACTTTCCTCTAGCTTCATCTATAGAATACGATCTTAACTTGGGACAATGTTCAATGATGAGGCTTCATTGGCCCCTCGATTTTCCATCTCTTCCATCTCCAAGAAGAAACTATTTCCCACTCACCTCCTAAACAATTTCCCACTCAGCGGGGACATGTGGAACCAGGACTCTCAGCTCATGAGAAGAACCAAATGAGATAAGAACAACATCACAAGCAAAATCAGGGATTGGGGCTCCAGTTCCTTCAAAATTCATATCCTGAAAAAAACCTAGCAACTCTTACCTGACTTCGTAGTTTGGCAACTATGGAAAGAGAGGAACAAAAGAATCTTTCACTCCCATCCCTCTCCCCTCACCCTCCTCTAGAACACAATTATCTCACACATCCAGGAAACTCTTTAGCTTCATCTGTGGACCAAGGCATATTTCCCCACTAATCCAAGTGATCTCTTTCTCCTTAACTCTTGGAGATTCTCGTTTTCTCAATCCATCCCTCCTCAGCAGCCCCGCCGTTTTTCAAAAACCCTTTGTCCCTCCAAGTGGTCCCCCTCCCCCCCCCGTCTGGCTTCCATAAAGTCAACTTTGATGGAGCTTAAAAAGGAAATACAGAGCGATTTGGCTACGGAGCGGTCATAAGAAACAACTCAGGCCAAATTCAAAGCATCATTGCAGAAAATCTCGGATGCGACACCAACAATTCAACATAAATTTGTGGTCTTTTTAAAGGAGTGAAAATGGCTTTAGATCAAAACCTAACCTGTATGATCATTGAAGCAAACTCCAAAATCATAATTGACTTGGTTACAAAAATCCTGAATGGAAGAGATCCAGGGAAAGTCACTCCTAGTTGGCCCCACCTAGGCCCTCTGTACATCTTCCAAGCACTTCTCAGACCTGCTCTAACTATTACCCCTTCACACATTCGGTGAAGTGTGAAAAAGGTTGAAGACAGACTAGCTAATGCAGGAGTTGACTCAATGCAACATATCATTTTACATAACTCCAGGTAGTTACAAAGCTCACCCCTCTGGCTCCAATGCAAAGAGATTGCCCAGCTAGACGACCCTAACCTGGATAGGGTGACATCCTTGATCACTCATTCAATAAATATTCCAAGTTAGAAATGATCATAAGCTCAGGAGAGAGGGTGACTGTAAACGATAGCACAGATGATAAGCAGGTGACAGAGGATTTTGGGAATACAACTTTCGGGTGTCTAGAAAAAAGAGAATGTGGACTGTTGACTATACGGGTACTCGACACCGTCGATCTGGGCCCATTGATCCGAGGGGAGGAGATTTCAGGACATCAGTTATTAAGAATCTAGAGCATGGAGGCAACTATCTTCCAAAGTCGCGCAGTCACGATACACAAAGTCACGAAAAAAGGGAGAGAATCTGGACCGTTGGCTATACAGGTATTCGACACCGTTGATCTGGGTCCATTGTTCCAATGTGAGAAGGTTTTGGGACTTCGGCTATCGGGTCTCCAGAGTATGGAGGCAACAATCCTCCAAGGTCGTGAAATCGCGATACGCGAAGTCTTGAAAAAAGTGAAAATCATGAAAAGCATTGTAATCTGGTTACCAGTAGCTCCACCCTCCACTGTTAGCTCTGTGTATGCTGATAGGCTATAGGTTTTTGTAATCTTTCAGTTGGTATTATTATAAGGCTCCACCTTTATTTACAAAAAAAAAAAATAAGACATTATCAAAGTATTAATAACTTAATAAATACATTATTAAAGAAGTAATACATTTATAATACATTATTAAAGTATTAATACATTAATAGATTAATTGACAATGACCATGGTTTCATACAATTGACCATGATCATGGTTAACTTTGGTAGACCTTGGTTGACATTGGGAAGGAAAGGTTGCCTATGGTTAATTAGAGTTTATCATGGTCGACCATGCCCATGCTTGGCCTTCGTTGACCATGAGGATCTGATTATGGTGGGCCACGTTGATTATGTTTAACCATAATTTACTATGGCACTGTTGCATTGCAACGATGATTGTGTTTTATCCATCACACCACGACATTAGGTTTTGTTAGTCACATTGAGACATCACATTTTTTTTTAATCACATCACATCATAAGGTTATGGTCATCAAATCACGACGAAATTTTTTTGTTTGTCACATTATGGTGTTGGAATAGGTTTGTCACAGTTTGATAGTGGGTTATGTTCATCACATTGCGATGTTGAGAAATGTTCGTCTCATTGTAATGTTGGTATATGTTTGTCAGATTTACACATTGGGATTTGTACATCACATTGCGACAATGTGTTGTGTTCGTCACATTGCGACGTTTGGAAATTTCTGTCAAATACATGGCATATACATGAGGATTATCTTATGGTACATGGCATGATTGAGAGTGATATAATATATGGTTGAGACACATTACATGGTATATGGTATATGGTACATGGTATGGTATGGGTGTTGATGTTCATGGTGGGAACATGGTATGGTATATGGTAAGGTGTTGGCGTGCATGTATATGGTTGATGTACATGGTTGATGGTTGAGGAATATGGTACAAGTTGAGGTGCATGGTTGATGCACAATTTGATATAGGTTGATAGTTTGGTACATGGTTGAGACACATACCCTGTGACGGTATGTTGGTGATCTTGGTACATGCTTAGTAGAGGCATGTGTTGGTTATATCAGACATATAATTGAGAGGTGTCTTTGGTATATGATCCATGTGAGAGGATCTTGTTGAGTATCAGTGGAAGTGATAGGTTGACAGTGACAAGTTGGATACAGTGATATGTTGATAGGTTATAGGTTGATGTGACTATGGTAGTGATAGTGGAAGAGACAATGGAAATGATTATGGTAGTGACAATTGGTATACATTTACATTTCAAGGTGGAAAGTTGAGGAAATGAAAGGGGGTTGTATCCTTCTTCTTTTTGGAGCTGGATAATCGGGGATTTGGAGCTTCCTTTAGGTTGGAGCCTAAGAATTAGGTGGATGTAGAAACCTTTTGTTTGGAGCCAGAGAACCCAGGGGGTTGTAACCTCCTTCTGGTTTGATCTAAAGGATTCAAGGAGTTGTAGCTTCCTTTAGGTTGGATCTTGAGAATAGGTGGTTGGAGCCTCCTTCCATTTGCAGCTAGAGAATTCGGAAGTTGGCGCTTCCTATGAATGAATTATTGATATATATAAGAAATCATTATGTGGTTTTCTTCCATTTGTCTTTCCACGTAAATACTGATGTAATTTGTATTTGATGTGATGTTGTTGATGTGATGTTTCTTATGATTATATGCTCATGGTATATTGAATGCAATAATAAATGATACATTGATGATAAATTGTTGAACATTGTTGACAAAGTGAAAGAATATATTATGTGGTTAAAAGTGGTCTAAAATGTTCATATTGATTCACCCCCCCTCTCAATATTCCAAAAATTGGTATCAGAGTTGGTTCCTTCAAGGAAACAATTTAACCACTGGAAGGAGATCATGAAGGAGTTCATGGAATACAATGATAATGGAGTACCAATGTTTGATCGTCAGAGTGGTCTAGTGTATGAGATGTGGAGCAGAAGAGCGAAAACATTTTTGCAGGGACAGGGATATGATATTTGGTATTTAGTTGTTATAGGATATAATGGTTCAAAGAAACTAAAGGATGCAACTAAGAAGGAATTGAAGAGGAACAAAAAAATAGCCATGGATTTCATCATGGAAGGATTACCTAATTCAGTAAAGGAAAAAGTGGGGAAATTTTCATCAACTAAAGAACTCTGGGTTAAGCTACATAATATCTATTATTCTCCAATCACAGAGTCAGAGAACACCAAAGAACATGCAGAAGAAATATTCTCATCATGTTAGACACATTTAGAAGAAAACGAGTATGAAGAGGAAGAAGTTGATTATAAGGAACAATTGATCATTGCAATTGAATATCTAAGGACTGAAAGAAAAGAAAACAAGTCATTCCAAGAAGAATTAAAGAATATGGGAAAATCACATAACTCCAACACCAAAGAAGTCAAGAAGACTATCATGATGCTAAAAGGTAAGCTAGAAGAAGCCATAAGGATTGAAGAAAATCTTGAGGATCAAAAGTAGTGTTTGGAAGATGAAATAGAAGTACTAATAAAGGAAGCAATGAAAGAAGAGAAGTGTTTGGAAACTGAAAGAAAGGAAGCATAAAAGAGAGAGAATATATTGGCAGATCATCTTAAGGAAATAAATAACGACTTGAATCAACTTGAATCATAACTTAGTCAAGAAGAGAGAAGAATTGAAAAGTAAATCATCTCCTTGAAGATCCAACTTGAATAATCAAAGCGAACAGAAGAAGCCATGAAGATTCAAATGATGAATAAATAAGAAGAGGTTTAGAATCTTGAATAAGAAGTTGTCACATTGATAAGTAAAATCTTCAAGATCAGAAAGAACGTTGAAGAGAAAAAAACATCCACATTAGCAGTAGAGAATGAAGAGAATCATTCCAGGTTGCCGAAAAATAAGAATGAAGAAAAGAGAAAGAGTTATGCATAATTAATCAAAGGAAGAAATCATGGTAAGCAATAATCAAATAAGAATGAGTTTAATAGAGATACATCTTCAACAATATCTACCACATTCAGGAAAGAAAGAAGCTTCAACCAAAATGAAGGGATCCACAGAAGAGAAGATCATGATCAGCCAAGGTAGGAATTCATAAGGACTACACAACAAAGAAGATCATTCACTACCGGGTATGTAAATTTATTTTATGGTCATTGCTTTTATTGTACTAACTTTGAACATAAGGTTGCATATTGCAAGTCTTATGAATTAAATGTTCAAACAAGAAAAGCTTATGTGGCCCCACATGACATTGAATTTTACAAGTGCCATAACTATGGACACATAGCTCGTGATTGTATAAGCATGATGGATACTTCTATGAAAGAGAACATTGATATCATATATAAGAAGGTTTGGAAAAGAAAACAAGAACAAGTAAAGGAAGATCAAATACTCTGAGGATTGGAAATAGTACAAAAATAAGACAAATCTACAAAGAAAAGGAAATATGTCAGATATAGGAAGGCTTGGAGAAAAATTGAAAAAAAATAAGAATAGGTGAATAAAGACCAGGTCCCAGAGATCACAGGATTTGTAGTAGTACGAGAAATAAAAGAAGAGAGGGTGAATAAATAACATGTTCAAGAGATTGTACTTTCAGGAATTGTAGTACAAGATCAATCCACATGTAGAAAGGAATAAGTCATAGTTCATAACGATGATGAGTCCATAGACAAAGAGTAATATTACTTTGCATCGGAGCATGTGTTTTTATGAGCCATTCGGCTTGGATACTCCCAGTAAATATGTATGTTGAACATGTGGAGTCAGTGCAGTAGCTGCTACATATCATAGAACTATCTTTCAAGCCGTAAGACGTGATTACATAGACATATTCAGAGAAGTCAGATAGCGAAAGTACATAATAACAGATTGATCGGTTGGGAAGCAGTGTTCCCACATAGGTGTCAGTTGGAAATTACAAAGGAATTTTTTTATGATTATACTACATGTATGTATTCATACAGGGATGTCTTCAGTTCAAGTTGTTCTAGTCATGTAGAGTTTGATAGATCAGATCAATAGACATATTTGATTCAATCTGATAAAGAGGAACATGTGATGATCAGTTGTAGAATATTTAGGTGAATCCTTCATGATAGTTCAATGACAGATGGGTCATCGTTGTGGAAAATTGAGTAGCGGGGTTATGAATAGTTTGTGACATATGGACATAGATGGATTTGTGAGATGTTGAGAAGGTATAGAGAGAATGGGTCAAATTAGATGCATAACAGTGGATTTACAATTGGAATAAAAAAGGAAAGTAGAGAAAGGTATAACATAACAGAGGAAGATAAACGCATTAGCATAAGCTATGTCATCAAAAGGACATTGCTGAATAGTATGGTCAAGTGAACATGACAAGTAAATGAAGAAATCAAATTTTGAATGATTTTTATATATGTTAGTGAAATTCAAGAGGAATCACTAATTGACAACAAACAACACTTGAAGAGAGGAAAGGGAACATATACAGGTACCCCTACATTGATCTACATCTTATAGAAAAGCCAAGGGAAGAAAAATCATCAAAGAGAGAGATCCAGAAAGGAATATTAGTAGCATACAGACAAGGAGACATACCCACATAGGGAGATATTCTTTTTCCTATGATTGGTTAGAGAAGGTATAGTGTCGAAAGGAGACATATTGACAGGGGGAGTTGAACTTTGGTCAAGGAGGAAGAGAAAGAATAGATGCATGAAGATAGGGGGAGCAGCCCCAAGGAGAGATACCCCTTTCCATTGATGTCAAAGGGGGAGAGTGAGAAAACTTGATGAGGAGAAATGGTCACATGGGTAGAATGGGCATTGGAGCATCAATATTTCCATCAATGTTGGCATTGCCATCAATGCCAAAGGGATATATTGTTGGACAGTTGGTTTGATAGTTGGTTTTCAATGATGTAAACCCTTGAATAGTGATATTGGAGATTGATGTCAACCCTTAGAGATTGATGGAAACCCTCGAAGAGGTCCAGTTATGTGGATGCAATCGTTGGATAGTTGATTATAGCTTGTATCATCAATATTGATGGTGAGTTAGTTGATGAAGACCAGTGACACATTATGGTATCCCCGACGATGTGGTTTTGGTACTCGAAGTTAATTAAGGAATATGGAAATGAAGGAAAGTTAAATTGCAAGTAAGACTATCATAGATGGATAACACACATTGTGTCATTTCCGTTTATATGTGGAACTCCATGTGGTTCCTCACGGTTACTGAGATATGGTCTAATAAAGTTGGAAGCCTCAAAGAGTGGTCAAGAAACCCCTAGTTGGTTACAATTTTTGGTGAAAGGGTAAAGTAGTTGTAACAAGAAATCCCTAAAATAAAGAAAGAGGTTACCTAACACAAGTATAAATACACCTCAAAGAGTCTCTCATTTACATACACACTTACATTGAATATATATCTTATGAGTGTTATGGTCTATCTTTTGGTAAATCTTTTAGTGAATATGAGGTTGAAGTGGCGGTATGTTTATGAGAAAACGAAGGTATAACGAGACTAAACTTTTGGAGTTGCAGAAAATTGGAAACCCTAATTTTATGAGGTTGTAGACATGTTGAAAGAGGAAAGGTCACATACATATGTAGGATGCAAGAGAACAGGTCACATACATAAGCAGGCTTCTAAAAGACAGGTCATGTATCTGAGGAAAATTTTGAAAAAGAAGGTATGATTGAGTTGCGACAAGGTTTGATCATACAAAACAGCCTAAGATGGTATGCTTCAGGTCTTCATGAGTACAAGTATGTTTTTTATGTATTTTCTTTAGGCTTGAATATTGGATGGTATGGGACTTTCTTAAGGAATGTCTTGGAGGCCCTTGATGGTACATGATTGCATATGGTTGAAGTGATATTGTTACATGATTTATACATACTCTTAGTACTTGGTATATGGTTGTTATGGTTCATTATTAGAAGCACATCTTTGTGATATTGGCATATACATGGGGCTTATCTTATGGTACATGACATGATTGAGAGTGATATGGTATATGGTTGAGACACACTATATGGTATATGGTACATGGTATGGTACACGTGTTGGTGTACATGTTTGAAGTGCATGGTTGACACATGGTATGGTATATGATATGATGTTGATGTGCATGTACATGGTTGGTATACATGGTTGGTGCTTGAGGAATATGGTACAGGTTGAGGTGCATGGTTGATGCCAGTTTGGTATAGGTTGATGGTTTCATACATTCTTTGGTACATGGTTGAGACACATAACCTGTGATGGTATGTTGGTGATATTGGTACATGCTTGGTAGAAGCATGTGTTGGTGATATCAGACATTTAATTGAGAGGTGTCCTTGGTATATGATCTATGTGAGAGGATCTTGTTGAGTATTGGTGGCAGTGACAGGTTGGATAGGTTGACAGTGACATGTTAGATACTATGGCAGGTTGATAGGTTACAAGTTGATGTGATAGTGGCAGTGACAGTGGTAGTGATAGTGGCAGAGATAGTGGCAATGATTGTGGTAGTGACAAATGGTCTACATTTATATTTCATGGTGACAGGATTGGGAAAGGAAAGGGGGTTGGAGTTGGAGAATCGAAGAGTTGGATCTTCCTTGAGGTTGGAGCCTGATAACTAGGTGGTTCTAGCCACCTTCTGGTTGGATCCAGAGAACCCAGGGGGTTGTATCCTCCTTCTAGTTTGAGCCAAATAATTTAGTTAGTTGTAGCTTCCTTCAGGTGGGAGCCTAAGAATAAGGGGTTGGAGCCTCCTTCCAGTTGCAACCAGAGAATTTGGAAGTTGGTGCTTCCTATGAATGAATTCTTGATATATATAAGAAATAATTATGTGGTTTTCTCCCATTTGGGTTTCCATGTAAATACTATTTTACTGTTTATTTGATGTGATGTTGTTGATGTGATGTTTCTTATGATTATATTCTCATGATATATTAAATGAAATCATAGATGATACATTGATGATAAACTGTAGAGCATTGTTGATAAAGTGAAATAATATATTATGTGGTTAAAAGTGGTTGAAAGTGCTCATACTAATTCACCCCCCCCTCTCAGTATTCCAACATACTAGAGAAATAAAATGTAACTAACATCACCTCCAAACTATCAAGTTTCCTACTGTAACTCAATGCCCCTAACTTATTCATTAAATTTGGCATCTTTTCTTGGTACACTTATCTCTACTTTCAAATCCTAGGCCACAAGTCACACTAAGGCATATTTTCAATGATAAGAAGGTGGAAAATGGCCATCACAGCCACTACCCTAAAACAATACAATAATATATCCAATTTCCACTAAATCTAATGAGGAAATTGAAAGTCTTAAATACCTCTTGAGAGAGGCACATTCCCATCAATCCTTTGATCACCTTCAACTAATAATTCACAATAATCGATTCAAAATCATCCTCAAATCTACCCAAGGAGAACTCTGCCTCATCCTAACTTCACATAAACAAAGGTGGGATAGCATAATCCTTGTCAAATTGGTCTACTTTCCATTATGAACCATCTAAGTCAAATACATTTGGTTGGTTGACTCCTTTTTCTCCAATTTTCCACTTAGAAATAAACTACCATTATTCCCTAATCAAGCATCCACTTCTTTGGCACCATCATCAATAATAATAAAAATTATAGGCTTCCACCTCTTCCTCAAATTTGTTAAGTCACCTCCTACATCTTAATAAGTTTTTCAAGGAACCAATGCACTGGCACCTCTGTGCCCACTATCCTACATTTCATATTGTAGATTTCCTATACAATGTCAATGTGAATAAGAGAATGTCTAGCATGGACTATTTCCATTGGAAACTTTTAACCTCCTAATAAAACAAGCTTCCTCATATGTCCAACTCTTCACTAAACTTGGAACGTTACTAGTGCCCTAGGCTACACTGCCTACTCCTAGGAAACAAGCTACTTGTGGATTTTATTGGTGAAATAAATATGATAGGTGGATACCAAGGTCACTTCCAACAACTACGTCAATATTCTATCCAAAATCCACTATGGGATTCAAGTTAGGGAACATTTGTTCCAATGCCTTCACTAAACTAAATAATAATAATAATCTAATTTTAAGGTCATAGCAGATCCATACACCAAATTGGTGTATGGGATCCCCTTGTTTGTGGGACAAGGGACCCCCTTTGTGCAACGATTTGACTTCTAAAGTCTACGAAAGTGTACATACTCTACCCCCTTCTAGATTTAAACTTGTGACCTCTTACGAGGAAACACATGTTCTTAACCATTATTTCTACTATTGTCCGCTAAAAGGATACATAGAAATCCATCATGAAGATACATGTGTTGATCCTCCATCAAAGCCAAAATATCTATGTCCTATGATGCAAGGTCATATGACATCTTGAACCATGTTCAAGGAAGACATCCTGTTGATAAATTCTCATTGCTTCCTTATTGTAGGAATGATGTATGGATTTTGGCCTTCTCCTAAGCCAACTATTAAGGAACTTAAAACTTCCTTTGTTTCCTTTGAAGTTTGTTTCACCTAGAATTTTTCGAGGGCCACTGATTTTGCATTCAAAATTAGCTGCAATTGGACTTCTTCCAAATCTTCCAACTTCATCATCAAAGGAAAACCATTAGCAAAATTGTTAGATAACAATGGAAGCAATAAACAACCTATTGATAGGTGTAAGTAACACACCGTCAACTGGAAGGTCAAATCCGGACCGGGGTTGTCTAAATAACCCAAGTCGTTTGGAGTAAGATGACTTGACGGGTTTAGCGGCTCCGTTGGTCGACTAAAATCCTAAAATGATAAAAATAAAGAAAACTAATCTAAAATAAGTTACGATACTATGTACATGAATTTAATTATTTACAAGTGTTAAAACATAAACATGAGCATGTGATTATGAACAGGGTATTTATAGTTTGCAAGTTTTTAGTGGATGTCTTGTGAAATCAATGTTTGTTGCAATTGTTTATGTAGTAGATAAAGAAAGAACATACATTTTATATTTTCTGTTTAATAATTTAAAATCTAAGAAATCACACATACTAATAAGACATAATTTGAAACAAGAACAAAATAACAGTCAAAGCCAATTTAAACTGTTCCTATTTCATTAATAAATAAACTAATAACATAAATAGAATATGAGTAAAACTAACCTAAGATTAATCAACTATTGGGTTTATGTCTCTGCGCAATTCCAACCCCTTGCTATCTTGCCTGTGAGAAAAACCTGTAATAGGCTTGTGCTAACATTCCCAGAGTAAACTCAAAGATATTTTTCGGAGCAAAGATATAAGAACAGAGTAATAAACATATAGCTCATGTGATCTTGTAATGACGAACAATTATAGTAAGAGAAATTTAAAATAAACTATTCATGTAATACAACACTTAACATTAAGCATAAATCAATGATATTTAAATGAAATAATGATCACAGATGTAATATATGAACAAAAAATTACAGATAGAATTTAAAGTGTTGAATAAAATGAAATATCGTATGTTAATAAGACTAAAGTTGTATAACATATTAACATTCCATAATATAGAAGGAAAAACGTAATGGGAAAACTACACGTTGGTCTAAAGCCAAAGAGTGAAAAGCTTGTCCATATAGTCTTGAAAGTTACATGTCCATAATGCGTCCAAATCGAATATGTCATTACTAGAAAGAGTGAACAATATTTAAACTAGTTTAGGAACCAAATGCTCATATCATACAAGATAGAGTTGAATCCCCCAAAATCAAATAATATTACAAAAATAGTGCACTGGAAACCACTCATACATGAGTTGGTTTATTTAAAAATAAACCAAAGTTTTATAAAACATAAAAAGGGAGAAACTAATCAAAATTTGAGCGTTTAATTCAAAGTGTTTGTTCCATGCAATCAACAACATAATCTTCCATTTCTTGTGATTAGCAAAACCGTTTTGATGCATTAGAAAAACAATCACTAATTACTAATTATTATTCAAGAGAGGCTGGCTACAAAATCTTATATTCTGTAGCTAGTCTTTTTTTTAGTAAATGAAATCAAAATTTAAATCTACCTATTTATAATTTAATAATAGAATTGAATGAAATCAAAACAAAATTGTTTTATGATTAAAAAATAGCCAAAGAGGGATCTGACAGTTCAAAATTTATAATTTCTTTTAAACTGGTTGTGTTCCTAATGATTATATTTCCATCCCTCTTGAATCATTTATTCTCCCTCTCTGTGTGTGTCTTTAGGTCAAGGTTCTCTTGTTTCAACAGAACGTTCTAAGCAACCAAGTTTTTAATTCGGTCCTGTAAGAGAGAAACATGTGTATAGTATCGCTCTATCCAGTCAAGGCAGCTATCACAGTGTACCGGGGAAATGGCAGATTGACATGGAACATAATTGACAAGGAGTTCTTCATTTTTACCAATGGTTTTTTCCATATCATGTCTGATACCGAAAAATCCTTCTGTACCCTTAAGACACGGGGGAAAATTGGTCACGAAATCATACTGTTTAACATGGGTAATAACCTCTCCCCTAGAACACTATTTTTTTGGGTCTTCACGAGCCTATAAATCCTCTATCTCATGATCTGAGCACCGATCATAGATCTCGATCAGATCGATCGAGCTCATATGATTACCCTTTCAATTTATTAGTTCTCTAGAAATCAAATGTCCAACATTCTTATTCCTGAAACTTAAATCTGTGCTCAGTGGTTTCTTTCCTTTACGAACATTCTTGATAACAGGATTATCATTAATGTTTAAACTAGAATTGTTCACAGGAACAAAAGGATCATTTTCTTTTAATTTGGCAATCACTTGTTCTAGATATGTTCCAGGTGAAAACCTACATGATAAATCTTTATCCATAAGGGTTTCATTAACAACAAAAACTTGTCCAATAAATTCTGGGCCATCAATTGAATTAGCAAACTGGCTTTCAACTATTGGTCTGTCTGAGTTAGGGTTTGCAATTAAAAGATGGTTGGTTGTAGCGTCGGCCTAGGTGAAGCCATTTCTTATAAGAAATGTTTCCCAATTGTCACCTATCTTAGACAAGTGATAAACCAACAGCAGTTTAACGAGCATGTGGTGAAACAAACTCGAATTGATACCCTATCGCTTATAATGCTTGGACATTTTGTAAAGACTCATCAACAATTAAAAAGGCATATCCAACTCAAACCCTATGAAATTCATAAGCAAACAAATGTGGTATAGAAAAACCATCCCATATTGGCCTTCACACGTAACAATTTCCTTGAGAATTAAAAGGAGACTATGCCATCTAGGTTTTCACAGAGCGATAGGAATACCTTTTATACAACAAGTGGTTTTATGGAAAGCCATGAATAAACTCCATGGGACGTCTTCTATATTAGCATTCTTGAACCACCTCTTGCCTTTAAATGGGAGTCATGTCATGTTGCTCACAAAATCCTCTGTTAATTCCAACTATATATCTCCATTCTTGGCTTCGAAGCCGTCAAAAGTCTGTGCAAATTCTTTTGCAACCTGGATATTATAGCCCTCAAAATTCGTGAGGAATACATCCCATCCATGAGCCTTTAGGTTGTCAATAGTGTCGTCATGGGATAGAAAATATTGGCATCCATTCAACTCGATATGAATGACGAGTGCCATGACCACTGTGATAAGGATACAATAGAAATCACCAGGGATAGGTTTAGGTTCCCAATGGATGAGCAGTAGAGACAGGTCTAAACGGGATGTAATAGCATGAAAATTGCAGAGTCTGGGGGCTATCGTAACTCGAATAGGAGAATTAGGGAAAATGAAAACCAGAAGGTTCGTAAGACTCCAATCCATTTCTCACGATAAGTGCCAAAACTCATAGAGTACAAAACCCTATGTGCATTAATGAATAGTCTCATTAATATTTCGGGCCATCAAGGTAAGGCAAAAATGCAAGTACAATATGCATGTACTCATTTGCATGAATGTTGATATGTCAACTGAACTCATGAGAATAATATCAATAGTTAACCAAAGTTCCTGTGCATTCAAACATTTCGCCAACGAACTATAGAACCAATGAATTCTTAATAACCCTAATACACAAAGATTTCAATAGTGAATTAACCAACCATTTCATAAGATTTGAATTTTAATCATATATGGGTGGATTTTAAAACAATATTTCTAAGGTAAAAGATTATGAAAACAATCCAAGTTTTTATGTTTAAATTCATGCTTATAGTCATGAATTAAAACTAAAACAAACGAAAATGCAAAGGAAAAACTCAATAAGGTAAACTCAACCCAATCATTGCCTTGAAATATTTACAAATAGAAGGTGATGGTAGCTATAGAAAGGTATAGTCTCTTTTGATCATGGTAAGTATCGAAAATCATGTGTGGCTACCAAAAATGGCGATGTACTAGGCGAAGAAGTTATCTCTGCATCACCAAAAAATTCATGCCAGGGTGAATCAGATGAAATGAATTTTAGAAATAGTTAACAGTTGGTCAAGCATATTGATAATAACTAAGAAATTAATGCAGTTTAGTATCAAATGTATTTCTGTCTAAAAACAATGTCATTTGGTATCTAACTTATATTACGAGTGTAACGATTGTTTATGCACTTGACTTCGATACTGTTGACAGAGTCACTGCTGCCAGCAGGCATCCATAGCCTCGGCAGGGATGTCATTTGACCCACTCTAGTACCTCTATCTTATCCAAGAGTCATTCAACCATGATAAGGTACATATTTTCATTTTGATCAAATTGAAAACAGACTTGAGGATATTCTTAAACTCGGCATTGCTTCGTTGCTAGCAGGCTTGTTCATTACCCCGACGAAGTTGCCTTGGTATCATGCATGCATTTACCCGCTGCCAGCAGACTTGTTCAGTGTCCCGGTGGGTTTACATACACTTCCCACACATTATTGTGCTTTCAACCCTCTAGAATTTTTTTATAGTTTGCAGAACTTAATGATATTCAAGAGGGCGGGGTGATACTGAAAATCTCATAGTTTGGAATGAAAAAAATTGATCTTTCACCAATTACTCTTCTATTTTGATGACCCTCATCATGACTTGGACACTTAGATTTCAGTTAGGAAATCATCTCGAGGATGGGAAGGTACAGTTGAGTTGTTTTTCTCAAAATAGAGTCAGCGTTAGAAGTTTATTAATGAAAATCATGTCTACTTGTAATTTCAATGAGAAATCAGAAACACTGATTTGAACAGAAACTCATTTATGTTGATCTGAGTTTTAGCACTTACTTCTCAAGTGCTTGGGAAGTTATCAACTACTGCTAATGAACAAAATTTATGATTTCCTTACACAAATGAGATGGTGACTTAGACATAATTATTCATAAAACAAATCGAAACCAAGCAAAATGAAAAGAACCAAAATAAAAAATAGAAAAGAAAATTTAAAAATAATATTTACAAACGAGTGAAATAGAAAACATCAGGTGAAATACCTCTTGAGAGCCTTACCATTCACTGGGAAAGTGTCTGGTTGTCCCTCCAAATTATGTAGACAGAAAGAGTTGGGCCCAACTTTTTAGAAATTACAAATGGTCCCAGCCACAGGTTTTGGAACTTGGTATGTTCCCCCTTCCCCTCAGGAGATTTATCCCACTTGAGAACTAGATATCCTACATCGAAATTCCTATCTGAATAATAATTTGAATCAAACCAACTTTTTAGAATTTGTTGATGCTGGTCTAGTTTTTTCTTTGCTTGGTTTCTTACTTCCTCTAGTTTTAACAAGGCATTAATACGATTTTCTAGGGGAGGGCACTCCTCTTCTTGAACTTTATGCGACAATTGCAGAGAAGGGAGTAAAACATGTGGGGGAAGAATGGATTCTCTTTCGTAAACAAGGAAGAAAGGGGAATTACCAACATAAGCTTTTGGTGTTACCCTATCAGCCCAGAGTGCATTATACAATGCATTATGCCTGTTTTTGTGATTTTCTGAAACTGTCCTTTTTATAATCTTGATCAAATTTTTGTTTGTTGATTCTGCTAAGCCATTTCCTTGAGGGTAGAAGCTTGCAGAATACTTTAGTTTAATCCCTTTTTCAGATAAAAAATTTTCATATCAAGGGATGAAAATTAAGAGGCGTTATCAAAAACCAGATATTCGGGAATGCCGAAATGAGTGATGATATGAAAGTTTAGGAAGGATACTACCTGATTTTTGTTCACCACTTTTAAAGGTACAACTTTAGACCATATATTAAAATAACCTATTGTTGTAAGGATATATGTGTATTGCTGTGAAGAAGAGGGATTAATTGGTCCTATGATGTCAAGACCCCATTGCTGAAAAGGGGAATCTACAGTAACAGGATGCAAAGGGAATGTTGTATTTTTTACCTTTCCTGCAACCTTTTGGCAGATTATGCATATACGACACATGCATGGGAATATCTAAACAAGGTAGGCCAATAGTATACAGCTCTTAACACTTTGTGAGAAGTGGTATCTCCACTGAAATGACCACCGACTTCACCTGCACAAAGTTCAGATAGCACTTTTTCTTACTCTTCCTTTTCTAAACAACGCATAAGAAAACCATCAAAGTTCTTTCAAAATAATACATCATTTACTAACTGGAAATATGCAGATTTAAACCTAAGTGCTCTTCTGTTTTTAGGATCAATATTACGGGGAGAAAATCCATGTGTCAAATAAAATTTAATATTCTCATACTAAGAATTGGCAGTAACTTGTGCACAACTGATCTATTTTTCGTCAGGTTGATTCACAGTTGAGGTGTTTATTTGACTTTCTTGTTCTTCAACTGAATCAACCACTAGATTACACAGGCCTTGACCTCTAACAATTTGTGCAGGGGTTATTTCAAGGTCATATTCTTGTAATGATGTCATCCAATTTTCCCTTTTCTCACCCAGTTCGTTTTGTACAAACAAGTTTCTTACAGCTAGGTAAGGAACGATAACCTTGGTTCTGGATTTCAACAGGTATGACCGGAAGTGTTTTACTTCCTTAAAAATAACATATGCCTATTGATCTACTTTTGGGTACTTAATATATTCTCCT
This sequence comes from Picea engelmannii, assembly GCA_009831015.1. Lineage (NCBI taxonomy): Eukaryota > Viridiplantae > Streptophyta > Pinopsida > Pinales > Pinaceae > Picea > Picea engelmannii. The sequence continues at coordinate 22,329 of ML843311.1, forward strand.
TTAAAAGCTGAGCTCATGAAGGCAATGGGTATCTCATTGATTTCAATGGTTTTCTATGTTAACACAACAACATAAGATCGGTCAGAAGCAAAGGTATAAAGAGTGAAATCCTGAGAAAAATCAGGGCTCATCAAGGAAGGGGCCTCTATTATTGATTTTATAATTGAGTCGAAAGCCTGACTTTCTTATGGTCCCAAATGCTACAAAACATCTTTTTTAATTAAATTTTGTAATGGTCTTACCATTTCCGAGAAACTTGGGACAAACCTTCTAACGAAATTAATCTTTCCCAAAAAAGATTGCATGGTTTTTTTGGAAGGAGGGGGGAGTTTAACAATAGCGTGGGTTCTTTCAGGGTCAATAATCATTCCATCCTTAGACACTATAAACCCAAGAAGTTTACCTTGCTCCACTGCAAAGATCGATTTCTTAGGGTTGAGAGATATGTCGAACTTGAGACATCGTTTCAGGACATCCCTGAGGTGAGACAAGTGATCTTTATTGTATTTAGAGAAGACAGTGACATCATCAAGGTAGACCACAAATGACTGGTAAATAAGGACACAGAAAGGAATATCCATTTCTCTCTGAAAAGTGGCACCAACGTTTATCAGTCCAAAAGGCATTTTCCTATAGGCATAAGTGCCCCATGGGGTGCGAAAGTTGGTTTTAAGATGATCTGAGGGAGACATGAGGACCTCCCTTTATCCCAAAAAACCATCTAGCAGAGATATCCTTTCAGAGCCAGACACCTACTGTAGAATTTGTTCTAGTGGAGGAAGATGGTAGTTGTCTTTATCAGATGCTCGGTTTAGGTTCCGAAAATCAACACAGAGTCAAATTTCACCACTTTTCTTCCTTACAGGGACTAAATTTGACACCCATTGCATGTGCCTAACCAGGAAAATTATCTTTGCAGATAGTAATTTGTTTAGTTCTTTTTTAACAGTGGGTTCTAATTTAGGATGCATCTTCCTCAATTTTTGTTGAAAATGATGAGTCTGGGGTTTCATGGGGATAACATGTTGCATGATATTAGGATCAAATGTTTTCAAGTCATCATATGTATAGGCAAAAATGTCTTTAAATTATTTAAATAACTTTATAAAAGAAGATATTTCTTTCTCGAAACATCTCTTTCCCATATTAATATTTTGAGGATTATCCTTTGTTCCTAAATTAACTGTCTCATAAATCAAAGAAGAACTGTTAGTTTTGCAGTTTACTGTCCCTCTAAATTTATCATGCAAGTCATACAATTTCTCTAGTCGTACGACATATCTGAGGATATAGTTTACCAGCTCGGATGTTGATTCAGGAGATCGAGGATCAGATATTACCTTGAAATTCTGGAAGTTCTCATCATGAGTACCTTCATTAATGACTGCACCTTGGAAGGTGTCTTCCATATGAAGGAAGTTGATAATTTGTTGGTCGTCGTCGAATACTCTCCAATTTGTAATCTAATCCAGGATCGATGGTCTGAACAACAATTCAATTGAAAACTCATTAGGGGAAATACCTTCAGCGGGCAATAGTTTAGAAGCAACATTGGCCAATAAATCTTCTTCTGAATTACTCAAATTAGGAATGGAATTTATGTTGAATGATGAAAAGTTGTGCGTTAAACTCCATACCTCTGTCTGGTATCTTTTCAGATGTGGTGATAAGGAATGTATGGATTTTCTTACCTGCTTAACCATGATTTCCAAATCACCAAATACTATCAAATTCTGCACATCCATATCCAAATATTTCCTAAGTCCTTGTAGAAGTGCTTCGTATTCGACCGTGTTATTGGTACATTCGAACTCTAACCGACAAGCAATAAAAGTATTATTACCTATAGGATCGATGAGTACACAACCAACACCTTCTCCTATGGATTTGGATCCTTCAACATATAAGGACCATATCTGAGCGTCGTCGGAAGTACTCGACATACTTGGCAGAGTGGATGTCTGAGTATAGGTTACAACTTCAGATTGCTTCATAGGATCAGTGATGGGAGAGATTTCGGTCATGAAATTACTAAAGAAGGTATTCATTCCCTGTGTTTCAAATGAATTAGCAAATATAATGAAAGGTTCATTTGTGACATTCAGATATGTTATAGTATGCTTAAGATAACGTTGTCGGTTTATCCTAATTTTTTTGGGCTATCCATTTCAAGTAGCCACAAGTGGGACCAATCTGTGGCAAAGTAACCGTGCAACTGCTCTGACCAATCCCTTCTTAAGAACAAGCCATAAAATTAAGGGATATCAACAATGATAATATCAATTATCTGATGAACTTTCAGATTGGATGATAATATAATCAACACATTCTTAAGTTCACCAATTACTTTAACGTTTGTTCGATCTAGTTGAATGATTTTGAGATCAGAAGGTTTAACTTCTGCATTAATTTTTTGGCAAACAGATAGAGGCATCACGTTTGATGATGCACCATAATCGAACATGCAATTATGTACATTCCTATTAAAATTTTCAAAGGTTAACATAAAAGGTGAGACATTTTTTTGGAGTATTAACAACAGAATTATGTTAATTTTTAGTCGATGTACCTAAAACAGTTTTATCTACATTTGCTACAGTTTTTTATGCTAAGTCCCTTTTATCTGAAGGTTTAGATGTCATTTTAGTTGGGACCTTTTTGGCTGTATTTAAATCAACTTCTGTTGATTTTGTGCTGCTAGGATCGCTCTTTTTACTTTTTTTAGCGATACTTTGAAACATTTTCTGCAAAATAAGGGGAAATTTCAACAGCTCAAAAACCAAAATATTAGCCCTCAATTTTTTTAGATCTTCAATTAAATCGTATTCTAAAACAAGGGTTGCTAAGATTTGTTTAATTTCAACTTGTTTTGATTATTTTCGAAACACATTTTTACTTGCTTCAGCAAGGGGTTTGTTTTGGGTTTTGCTTCTTGTGTTGTAGGGGTGAATAGTTTCGAAGTTTGCTTGGAAAATAATATCCAACAAGTGACAAGAAACAGGAGGAGATGAATCCTCTTCTTCTGGTACCTCCTCTTCAACTGTATTGTTAGGATTTCTGGAGGAACATAAGCAAAATTATCATGTGCTTCTAAGATGGTTTGCAAAGCATACTGTAAACTTTCGAAATTTAGACCTTTTATGGTCGGGTTTGGCCGGTTAGGAGGAAAAGGTTTTCTAAAAGGAGGTTTAAACCTTCCTTTGCTTGTGGATGCCTCCTCATATAATCTCTTCAAGTCAATGACTTGATTGGAAAATTTTTAGAAAGCTTTCTGCAAGCTTTCTAAGTCCAAATTTTCTTGTTGATTCTTAAGTTGAGGTGGTGTAGTGATAATTTCTATTTTCTTCTTAGAAGATGAGATTGTTTCAGCTTCACTACTAAAATTGTCTTTTAAGCTTAATATATTTGTTTCAATTTGGCTCGCCTCCTCAAAGGCTTCTAACAACATGTTCTTTTTAGACCTTTTGACCCATATGGCTATGTTATTGTGCAAGGATTTAGCATAATAAGCAACAATTAGATTTTCTGCAGGAATCAAATCTGTAGGAATTTTGTTCTTTAACGTAAAAAATATTTGGTTAAATTATTTCACTTTTTCTTTAAGATTCATTTTTAAGATGGACAGTTCGATAACCAGGACTTCCGGAGATTTATCGTCTCTAAATTTTTCCAAGAAACAAGTTTCAAACTTATCCCAAGAGATGATGTTTTGGGGTTGCTGAGAAAAATACCATCTGGAGTCATTTCCCTCAAATGTATAAGGAAATAATCTACATACTACATCCTCGTGTTCAACACTACAGAGTCTAATGGGCAACATAAAATTTTTGATGTGATCTTCAATGGATTTCTTTGAATCTGGGTCAAATTTGGGCAGCCATTTCTCCAGATGTTTCGGTAATGGGTGTTGGGGCCTAGGTACATCTACGACATCTTGATCGATACAAGGTATAGTAGGATTATGTTGGTTCTCCATGGGATTTGATGGTGTCGAAGGATGAGATGGTTCTGATGAAGAGTTGCCTTCATCTGAAGAGTCTCCTCTTGAAGAGGATGGAGAAGAATCAAGTGGAGATGGTGGAATATTGGGTTCTCCTGCTCTAGGAATGAGTGTTACAGTAGGATTGGTGGTATTTCTACCTAAAGGGTTTTGGAGAAGACCAATGCCTTGAAGTTGTTCTTAGATATCCGAGAAATAAAGGGGTTGATTAAGTGGCCTACTAGGTTGTCTGATACGGGCTAAGGCACTATGCGTTCTTATGAGTGACTGATGAACAATTTATTGGACGTCGACCCCTTAAGGAACTGGTGTCACTAGTTCAACGGGAATCTCAGGGTTATCGTTTGAGGAAGTTGTTGTTTCAAGTGTAACGTTATTGTCTAAGAGACTATGCGTTACGATAGGAGAGAGAGTGTGTAGGGGATGAGTCTTGCGACCTCCACGTGCCATCAATTTAATTTAGGCCCTCCTTCTAGTGCCATTTGTTGACAGGCGTAAGTGACACACCGTCAACTGGAAGGTCAAATATGGACCGGGGTTTTCTAAATAACCCAATATGTTTGGAGTGAGATGACCTGACGGGTTTAACGTCTTCGTTGGCTGACTAAAATCCTAAAATGATAAAAAGAAAGAAAACTAATCTAAAAGAAACTGCGATACTATGTACATGAATTTAATTATTTACAAGTGTTAAAACAGAAACATGAGCATGTGATTATGAACAGGGTATTTATAGTTTGCAAGTTTTGGTGGATGTCTTGCGAAATCAATGTTTTTTGCAATTTTTTATGTAGTAGATAAAGAAAACACATACATTTTATATTTTCTATTTAATAATTTAAAATCTAAGAAATCACACATACTAATAAGACA
>ML843311.1:27251-38329 GCA_009831015.1 Picea engelmannii
ACACTTATAGTAAGAGAAATTTAATATAAAGTATTCATGTAATACATCACTTAACATCAAGCATAAATCAATGATATTTAAATGAAATAATGATCACAGATGTAATATATGAACAACAAATTACAGACATAATTTAAAGTGCTAAATAAAGTGAAATATCATACGTTGATAAGACTAAAGTTGTATAACATATTAACATTCCATAACATAAAAGGAAAAAAGTAATGGGAAAGCTCCACGCTGGTCTAAAGCCAAAGAGTGAAAAGCTTGTCCATATAGTGTTGAAAGTTACATTTCCATAATGGGTCCAAATCAAAGATGTCTTTACTAGCAAGAGTGAACAATATTTAAACTAGTTCAGGATCCAAATGCTCATATCATACACGATAGAGTTGAATCCCCCAAAATAAAATAATATTACAAAAATAGTGGACTGGAAACCACTCATACATGAGTTGGTTTGTTAACAAATAAACCAAATTTTTATAAAACATAAAAACGGAGAAACTACTAAACATTTGAGCGTTTAATTCAAAGTGTTTGTTCCATGCAATCAACAACATAATCTTCCATTTCCTGTGAATACCAAAACCATTTTGATGTATTAGAAAAACAATCACTAATTACTAATTATTATTCAAAAGAGACTCGCTACAGAATCATAGAGTCTGCAGCTAGTCTTATTTTTATTAAATGAAATCAAAATTTAAATCTACCTATTTCGACTTTAATAAAAGAATTGAATGAAAAATAAATAAAAATGTTTTACCATTAAAAATTAGCCAAAGAGGGATCTAACAGTTCATAATTTATAATTGCTTTGAAACTGGTTATGTTCTTAATGATTATATTTCCATCCCTCTTGAATCGTTTATTCTCCCTCTCTGTGTGTGTCTTCAGGTCAAGGTTCTCTTGTTTCAACAGAGCATTTTGAGTAGCCAATCTTTTGATTTGGGCCTGTAAGAGTTGAACATCTATATAGTAGTGCTCTATCCAGTCGAGGTAGCTATCACAGTGTACCCGGGAAATGGCAGATCAACGTGGAACACAATCGACAAGGGGTGCTTCATTTTTACCTGTGGTTTGTTCCAGATCGTGTCTGATACCGGAAAATCCTTTTGTACCCTTAATACATGGGGGAAATTTGGTCATGAAATCATATTGTTTAACATGGGTAATAACCTCTCTCCTGGAACACTGATTTTTTGGGTCTTCACGAGCCAAGAAATCCTCTATCTCACGACCTGAGCACCGATCATCAATATCGATCGGATCAATCAAGCTCAGATGATTACCCTTTTGATTTCTTAGTTTTCTAGAAATCAAACATCCAACATTCTTATTCCTGAAACTTAAATCCTTGCTATGTGGTTTCTTTCCTTTACATACATTCTTGATAACAGGATTATCATCAATGTTTAAACTAGAATCATTCATAGGCACAGAAGAATCCTTTTCTTTTTATTCGGAAATCACTTGTTCCAGAGATCTTCTAGGTGAAAACCTACATGATAAATCTTTATCCACAAGGGTTTCATTAACAACAGAAACTGGTCCAATAAATTTTGGGCCATCAATTGAATTAGCGAACTGGCTTTCAACTACATGTTTGTCCGAGTTAGGGTTTGCAATTAAAAGAGGTTTGGCTGTAGCGTCAGCCTGGGTGAAGCCATTTTTTATCAGAAAGGTTTCCCAATTGTCACCTATCTTCGGTAGGTGATAAACCAACAAGATTTTAACAACCTCATGGTGAAACAAACTCGAATTGATACCCTGCCGCTTATAATGCTTGGACATTTTGTAAAGACTCATCAACAGGTAAAAAGGCATAACCAAATCAAACCTCATGAAATTCATAAGCAAACTGATGTGGTATAGAAAAACCATCCCATATCGGCCTTCATACGTAACAAACTGCTTCAGAATTAAAAGGAGACTATGCCATCTAGGTTTTAATTAAGTGATAGGAATACATTTTATACAACAAGTGGTTTTATGGGAATCCATGAATAAACTCCATGTGACGTCTTTTATCTTAGCATTCTTGAACCACCTCTCACCTTTAGATGGGAGTCCTATTGCCTTGCTCACAAAATCCTCTATTAATTCCAACTATATATCCCCAATCTTGACTTGGAAGCCGTCAAAAGTCTATGCAAATGCTTTTGCAACCTGGAGATTATAGCCGTTGAACTTCTCTAGGAATACATCCCACCCATGAGCCTTTAGGTCATCAATAGAGTCGTCATGGGATAACAAAGCTTTGTATCTATTCGGCTCGATACGAATGACGGGTTCCATGACCACTATGATAAGGATACAACATAAATCACTAGGGATAAGTTTAGGTTCCCAACGGATGAGTAGTAGAGACAGGTCTAAACAGGATGTAATAGCACGAAAATCGCAAAGTTTGGGGGCTATCATAACTCGGACAGGATAATTAGGGAAAATAAAAACCAAAAGGTTCGTAAGACTCCAAGTCAATTCTCGCGATAAGTGCCAAAACTCACAGAGTACAAAACCCCATGCGCATTAATGAATAGTCTCATTAATGTTTTGGGCCAGTAAGGTAAGGCGAAAATCCAAGTACAACATGTCTATACTCATTTGAATGAATGTTGATATGACAACTGAACTCATGAGAATAATATCAACAGTTAACCAAAGTTCCTATGCATTCAAACATTTCACCAACGAACTATAGAACCAATGAATTCTTAATAACACTAATACACAAATATTTCAATAGTGAATTAACTAACCATTTCATAAGATTTGAATTTTAATCATATATGGGTGGATTTTAAAACGATATTTCTAAGGTAAAAGATTATGAAAACAATCCAAGTTTTTATGCTTAAATTCATGCTTACAGTGATGAATTAAAACTAAAACAAACGAAAATGCAAACGAAAAACTCAATAAGGTAAACTTAACCCAATCATTACCTTGAAATATTTACAAATAGAAGGTGATGGTAGCTACAGAAAGGTATAGTCTCTTTTGATCGTGGTAAGTATCGAAAATCATGTGTGGCTGCCAACACAACATTATCTTTGGACTTAGTCAAATCTAATTTCTTCCTTGTTTCAATGCTTCCATCAAATTAGGCATCCTTTCTCCTGAATGATGCCAACTTAGTATGCAACTTTGTCAAAGCTTGTAACCTCTTAGCCAAGGCTTTAGCTCATGGTTTGGACTATTGGGACACCTTGATGTAATCTTCAAATGCCTATCCAAACCTTTTCATCATGGATTCTATCGTCGACTTCAAAGACACTTCTTCTATGCCATCCATTTTACACATTGACATGGCCAAAGAATTTCCCAAGCCTTCAAAGAATTGGTTCACCTTTTATGTGGATGAACTATCTTGGCTACTTGTTGCACCAACTGAGTCTAATCCAATTGTATTCAAGTCACTCTTTAGTCACATGCCAAACTTGTCCCAAGACCTTCTATTTTACCTCTTGAGTCTATCAAGACATGGTAAATAGTTCTTGATGTTTATTTGATACAATCTTTCCTTCATAAAGTGGTGGAGAGTATGCTCTAATACCATTTTTCTCGGGGATGGAATTTTCATTTCACTTGAGCATCCCATACAACTCAAGAATCCTATTTGTCGCGCGACACTTGTGTGACCTTGCTAGTTGGGCATGGAAATCAATCAATTGTATCACCTAAAATGTGCCTAATCGACACGTATTGACTGGACCCAAGCTAGAAACCTTCAGTTTTGTGGAATCTCAAAGTGTTCATTTCATCATAGGTTATGTTCCATCATTGTTACTCAACCATAGGAAACCTACTATCACCTCCTTCAGAACAAGCATACTTAAATAACTGACTACCCAACATGAGGCCATGTAGTTAGTCATATTAGGCGAACACATGATAGTACATGGAGAACATATCTCTATTTCACCAAACATTCACAAACCTTCAATGCACTTATTAACATTTTTGTCTTTCCATGGCTAACAAACACAATACATCACATTGTCAAACTACATCAACCTCCATTGAAGCTTGCTAGGAAACACCTTGTTGATCACCTATCTCTACTAGGAAAGACATACTTGGTCCTCCTAGCCTACACACTAGTACACCATCCCAACCATCTCATGAATCATTGTGAATTAATCACAAAGACTGCAAAATTGTGTGGAATCACTATGCAACCTTACTCAAGTTTTCCCGACACACCATTCATCATGTCAATGGCACCTCAAGTCAAATCCTTACATGTGGTCTATAATAAGCCTTCTACCACATAAGCATTGTCCTTTTATAAATCAATTTCCTCATAAGTAAGAATTGTTGTCAAAGGTAATTRAGAGATGATCACCAAATAATTTCACAAACACCCATAATAAATTGCTTAAAAGCATGGGAATATATGAGAAGCATCCTAACCTAGAAAGGAAAGGTGCATACACATTTTAGACAAGCATTTGATGATACAATTAGCATGAAACTACATAATGTTAAGTTAAAACTTTATGATAGAGTTAGCATGAAACTAAGGGTCAATGTTATACACTGTTTTGTCAAGGTTTCCCATGTCAACGCTAACATGTGGCATCCCATTTTCTTGGGATATTCAATAGTAAATCCATAAACATTTTCTCTTCATGGGTGATTTTTAAAGTTTAGAAATACACATGTATAGTTGGTATACATTGTTGTGATCTCCTATATGTGTTACATGTCGACCTTGCAAACGCTACCGTCAGCGTCAATCTAAGGTTGTTATTGGGAGTTGCTTTCAAAATTATAGTATGAGATCCATATTATATGGTCAATATTGTATGTTGTCTGAATTGAATCAAGATTATCTTGGTATGCCATTTATTTTCCGAAAGTAATGCTGACAGGAAAATCGAAATTTAGTACACTGGAATATTGACCAGATATGCATAAGAAACATCTACAAGTTAGAAGATATTGCAACTGGTAGAAAGAATGTTACTACATCTTTTATTGAAAAAATTATAACAAGAATGACATAAAGAATGTTACTACATCTTTTATTGAAAAAATTATAACAAGAATGACATACAACGACCATTTGGCTCCAAATTCAACTAAATGCCAAATGGCCATGCCGATTACAGTTGAAATGCAGGGCCCTTAGAATCTAGGATGTTGCATGTTTTGTAACTTCGTCAGCGAATAGCACAATATTTTATTTTGTCAATTTTTCGCACGCCTGCAATGATAAAAATTAAATGAGTAAGCTCATGTACTGCACTTCAACAACATGAATTGCACCAAGTAAAAAAAATGCAAATGCAAGAAAATAATTGTTACCTCAAATTCATGACCATGAGCGTTTATGAGTAGATTGGTGATGATTAACGGTAAACATGAGGTGGGGGAGATGCATACTTATAGACCGGAGGAGGGGGTGGAGGGGATTTATAGTAGTATTTTGCAGGAGCAGGAGATTTGTACTTATAGACAGGAGATTTATCCTTGAAAGCTGGTGTAGGTGATTTATAGTAATAGTAGTGATGGTGGTGGTGGTGAGGATGAGAGGGTGTTGGTGGTGGGGGAGAAGTGTACTGGTATGGTGGGGGAGGCGAAGGAGCTGGTGGTGGAGGAGATTTGTAGTAATATGGAGGGGGAGGAGATGGGGATGTCAGTGGAGGAGACTTGTAGTAATATTGAGGGTGTGATGTCCCAAAAAAATAAAATATTTTTGAAATTTAAATCTGCTGAAAATTCATTCCGTTTTTAGTAAATTCGAATTTGAAAATTTATTGCCATTTATGGCAGTTCCGAATTTCGTATTTGATGATTGGAATTAATTATTATGAATGTTTGAAAGAGACCTGATTTGACCCAACTAACTATTTGACAATGACACTTGTATGAAAACAGAATATTTTATATTGATTGTAGGAGGAAAAATGGAACAACCATGTTAAATTTAGCTAACCATGACTCCATGAGTGGGGAACACATTAGAATTAACTCTGGGTTGATTGTTACAAGTGGAAAATCAGTGATTTGACCATTGGTAGCCCCTAAAAATCAGGGATTTAGAAAGTTGTTAAAACTCCCAAGGGAGGGAAAAAGTCCTCGAAAAATTAATAAATAACATATGTGAGGAGGCAGGACACTGCCAAGTATGCTGGGAGAGAAGACTATTGATTATTTTTTCTTGCTATTATGAGAACTACTGTGTGAGTGTGAGGCAAGGGGTATTCTTCTGGAATTAAAGGATATTACTCGAGAGGAGATTTCAATTCGCCCTCGTGGATTCATGGTCAGGCTAGGGGGTGAATCGAGCAAGTAGATTGGTTGCCCCGTTCTACGGTTGGGAGGAACATGTTTGTTCCCTTTGGCTTCCCGCAAATTGATTCAGATATGTAAATCTACCTTATCCTAGTTAAATGTCATATCCTACAATCTGTTTACTTCTGTGTATGGATTTCTGGTTGAATGTTGTGGTGGAAAGATCTATCATTTTACTTCCTAGTCATTAGCTAGAAATGGACTTATTCATTTTAGATGTGATTCTGAGTAATTACTAAGGACATGGAATGTATCAAACAATAAGATGAATTCTGTAGAAGTTACTAATCTCATGATAGAATGGACTACAAACTACATCTATCTTTTTAGTAATTTTTTGTTAAGTAAAATGAAATTAAATTTTTTTGCATAAATACTTGAAGCCACACACACCAATATCTGTGACGGATTTCATTTCCTATAGATGATATAGTATACAATGAGCCTCCTCTAATGAGAATACCTGTCCAGATTCAGAGTAAATACACCCTTTATCACAGAGGTATTAATCGACCTGTATAAATATATTATGAACATATATGTATATATATATAATGAGCATTCTGTACGTTGGAGTAAACTGACTACTAAGGTATCTGAAACTAGACAAATATACATATCAACATTTACATAGGAAAATAATTCAGAAACTTACCAAACCCCATTACATAAAATTAAGTATAGGTACATCAATATGGTGGTGATGGAATTTTAGTAATGACTCTGTGGTTTAAAGGTGCACCTATAGTATAACCTCTGTCATAGGTACAATAATACAGGGTATCTAGTATAAAGGAGTAAGAAAATCACATGAAAGGAAATAAACACGAATTCTGGAAATCCTGATCTTTTATAATCTCAAACGGACAAATGTTTTTTCCTGTCGATTTATATATGAAAAGCCCCAAAATCTAGACGGAATCCCACAAACATAGGCTTTACACAAGACCATTGCATACAACTGGTTCGTAAGTCAAATTTACAAATGGTGGAATAAGACTCAGGTTCAACTCCCACCAAAAACTAGTGTTATATCATAATGCAAGCATATGATGGATAAACGAAATCTGGAAGTCAGCACCCGATCCCGATTGAAAACAAAACCCTTAGGCACATATGTTATCATGCTAGCTTTAGGAATACTATTGTGCATAACCGAATCATTATGAGAAGGGACCGTGTAATCAAGAGTGAGATTCAATTCTGGAAAGATAACTAGAGAATTCGAATCTGTAATAACAAATCGTTTTTTTCCGAAATACCGAGGAAAATATTAAACAAGAAAAGTGACAGATTGAAATCCATTTACACAACGAAATAATACTCAAAGAATAATGATCATATCATTTAAATAGAACGACTGTCTGAATATCACAAGTCCAACCAGGCGCAGGCTTGGCATGATTTTTCTTCGTACCAAAATGTTTATACAAACCAGGGCGTACCCTGTATCAACTAAATACAGAACTTGGAGCTAAAAATATTCAAACATTAGGGATGAGACATAGCCTTGACCATCGGTGTATATAAACTCGAAATAGACGGAAGGGAACTGTGTTGGAACCCAAATAACTCTTGAAGGAGTGAAGAGGGCGTCCCCATGCTTCGGCGTGACTGCACCTACACAAAATAATGTGAAGCATTATAATGTATCCAGCGGAAATAAGATGATTAAATTACAGAACAGAACAAAATTAGAAAGTGGGTTGGTGAATACTTAACTGTAATAGAGTGTTCTTGCCTTCTTCCATCGCACTATCCCATACGCCTCCCAGAACGAAAGGGGAAGAGGAGTTTGTGTCTCCCTGATGGTTACCCTCTCACATCAAGGAGCCCATCATTAGTAATGAATACCGGTTTTAATAAAAAAAAACACTACAGGAAATGAATTTGTGTATAACGACCATAAAAGTAAACATAGAATTAATGTGATATTTCAAATATGAATAGGAAGGGTTAAAATTCCTCCATCCATGAGAACGTCGCTCCTAATCAATATAATGACACTAGTTAATTAAACACATAAGTTCTCTCAATTTCAAAAATAAGGAGAAAGGTCTGTTACACACCCAAGTAAGGGAAAACCATAACATGACACTCTATCATCTAAGACAAATCGATTGGGAAACCGAGCCCAATAACAAAAGTTCAAACAAAAAATACCATATCCTGAATGCACATTTCTAACAGACATTGTAATAAGTTCCTACACGAAAGGAGAATAGCTCGGCCTCGACAGGAAGGCTAGTACAGAGAAGGGGGACAAACCATGGAGAACCTAGACCTTTCTAGGGTACCACCTACCCCTTTCACTATAACATCGAAGAACAACGAGAATGATACCAAGGAACTGACTGGGAATAAGAGTATGCAGAGACCTGCCTAATAAGACAGAAAGATTCGAATGCATAAATAAAAGAATAGTCAAGGGTAAACTTACCCCGCACAGAGTTGTCATTGGGAGGTAACTTCCTGGATCTCCACCCATCTGGCACAGGAGACAAATCATAAACTCATGATCACAATGCTACAGCCAAATGAAAAAATGGTCCGAGACGTTTCTTCCTCCTTCACTAAACCAGAACTAGAATAAAAATGAAAAATGGTCTGAGACGGTTCTTCCTCCTTCACCAAACCAAAACCAGAATGAAAGTGAAAGTGCGGGAGTAACCTTTCGCATGGAGTAAAGGGGATGGGGTATTCATACTTGGACCATGTGAATATATGGTAAGTGTCGACATCTCATTGGGGCATGCTAGTTGAACTCTTAATCGAATAGACATATCCCAGGCGCTTTAAATGTTGCAGACGGGCCTTTAAGGCACGGGGGTTCCAACCTGTATCGACTGCTCAGATTATTAATGGAGAGGTAATCGGATGGCCTACGTAGGGTTACTCTTATTGCCTTACTATACCGGCTATACGTTGAACCCAACTGCCATTGCATTAACTAATCCGAAGCGGTTATCCAAATGTCGTTACTCACCGAGTAATTTTATGTTAGCATGATCATAACCATAACCTTCACAAGTTAGCCTCTGTGCACTTGATATTCAATTGTGCATTAATGTCCGAGTTTATACCCAACAATTTTTGTTTAAATATATTCTGAATAATTGTTAACCTCTTCTTGTAGACCCTATAACATTATATATATATATATATATATATATCAGAACGAATGTTATATGGCCTTACATCTATGACCATTGCATTAATATGATAATGGTCCTATGTAGTTACATCTCCTTATCATAAAGTAGGTTTTGGGAACGAAATGGTAGATAATACCAAGTTGAAATGAAACAAGATATCCCTAGCTATGTACCTATGTTCATATATAACTCAATATCGAAATAGGAGAGGCAACAATATGTAAAAATAGGATAGAGAAGTAAGAGGCAATAAGATTGTTGTACATTACGGTTGACGAATGACTGAAACTTTAAAGACACAGAATCAACTCAAAGTACCCAATTAATTTAATTTTTTTATGTAAATTTTGAGGTGCATTACATATGGTATCAGAGAAAAAAGGTTACAACACTGGACCTGAACAGGGCCACCATAGTTGCTTAGTATACATATTACGATTTATGAAAAACTAATAAAATATTATGGTTACAAACATAAAGCTATTTCTGTTTTGTGTTAATTATGGCAGCTCAGGACGATGCATAAATCAGAATGGGAGAAAACCTGCAGCAAGGACCCCCTGGAGATCCAAGACAAAATAGTGACGAAAGCTCACCCACAGAAGTGTTAGAAACAATGAGGAACCTTATTTTTGAATTACAGATTTTCAAAGCAGATAATGAAAAAATGAAAAAGGCACAACAGGAACAACAAGAGATAAATGAAGTCATGTTGCACAGTATAGTGACCAAAAAAATCCCAAAGGAAGATAACCACGAGGAAGAAGTCAACAAAAGGGCCTCCAAGAACTCAGGGCCGGAAAAAGAAAAAGGAGATAGGTCGTCGGAAGGAACACCTTCATCTAAAGAAAAAACTAAATCTAACAGAAAAAGAAAACAACTAGACCACCTCGAAGGAGAATTTAAAAAGATTAAACTAGGTATGTTTGATGGAGAATCCAAGATGGGAGAAGAAGCTGAAGCATGGCTATTGGACATCAAAAAATACTTCCAGATATACAACTATTCCAACAACACAAAGGTCAGAATGGCCATCTACAATCTGAAAGTGAAGGCCAACATTTGGTGGCAGGACCTGAAATTGGCCAAGGGCCTAAAGGAAAAATAGTTGGAATGGTCTAACTTTAAAAAGTATTTCAAGAAACAATACCTTTCGGAAAGTTATTATGAAAGGAAGACAAAAGAGTTCTATGACTTACGACTTGGACATATGGCAATAGAGGACCTTATAAATAAATTTCTGGAACTATTGAGGTTCGTACCGTACATTCGGGAGGATAAAGTAAAAATTCAACGATTTCTAAGATGTCTACCACAGTCCTACAAGGACAGAAATGAGTTTGACAACCCCAAATACTTGAGCGAAGTATTTAGGAAAGCACGAATGTGCTACGATCAGTATAAATAGCGGGTAGAATTTCCCAAAGCCTGGAAGGATAAGAAACAAGAGCGAATGAACCAGTGGAAGAAGGGGTACTAGCCAACTCCTTATTGGAATACAACAAAAAGTTTTCCGAGAAAGTATTTTCACTCCAACCATCCGAATATGCAAGGCAGTGGTAAACTGGTAAACCTAGGAATGAAGAAGTTTGGAGACAACCCCCGCGAGCCATT
>ML843312.1:16145-38742 GCA_009831015.1 Picea engelmannii
GAGACGATAACTGATGAAAAAGTGTTATTACCAAATGCATCGAACAAAGAGAATGGCATGGATCCCATCAGCATGGTGTAATAAGACGTTCCTATACTACCTACTCCAAACAAGCTATAGTTCATGTTCGGCCCGATGGGTGGCTGGGTAGTTGCATCGAGAGAGGGGGACGAAGGAGGTATATGAACCCCACCATAAGGGATGGGATTATAGGGGGTTGAGGTGCCCCTGATGGACCCTTTCAAATGATTTTTTGAGCTCCCTTCCCCTAGAACCATGGTATGTATGGTGGAGTAGGTAAGGACGAAGTTCATATCAAAGATGGGCATCCCAAATGAAAATGGAGGGCCCGTCACATTTTGTGTGAATGGATCAGTGGTCCTCATTGAGGATGGCATCAAACCAATACCCTAAGTAGAGGTGGTCGAGATCATGGTGGTTCAGACTGACAAAGGTGGGGTAGGAGGTGGAATGCCCCCTGTGGTGGCAACCATTGAGGGAGTATGAGGACTCCTAGATGAAGTAACAACATTTTCTTCCATCGTTTCTTGTAAGACTATCTGACACTCGTAAGGTGTTACCCTTGGAGGGACAACTTGTACCAAGAATGACACCGACAAGTTAGTAATCAGAGTGTTGGCTGGCCTGAGAGATTCCTCTCCAAGGTCAGAAAAAGTAGGTTCCTCTAGATTTGAGTACTCTCCTCTCAGAGGAGGCTTGGGCACAGTTTCCTGTGGCCCAGTCGCTTCGTATGAACCTTTTTGGTCAAGTGTTTGTCGTAATGATGGAAGTGGCGGATCTAATGCAACCGATGACATGCCCTGAAGCCTTCGCGACTGACAGAGCTATTGATATTCCACTTTGTGAAAATATCAATGACACAGTAGGGCTTTTACTAATGTTTGAGAAAAAGAACATACTAGAAAAATTTCTACGAGATAAACCAAGCAAACCACTATCTAGTTGGAAGAACAATTACACTAGCCAACACTAGAGAAAGTTACCGGTGCAAGTGAAACTCGAACAAGGAAGCCCCCTCTAGGTATACTCTGTAAATCATAGCCCGACGTCTCCCCTAGGTACTGCAGTATACCCTCGCACTCACTTGTGTAAGTCTCTAGAATAAAGGAAATTAAGTTTCCATCTTGTAAACAATCACCAAGTGGGTATAGTCGACAGTCAGGTGGACCGCAATGAGAAGGATAACAAGTCTAAAACCTATCGAGGGTATCTAACGAAAGTGTTCCAAAAGACAGATGAGGAACTAAAATGGATTCGAGATCCACGAAGCTCTGTAGGAAAATGAAACCGACAGTATCCCATGACAAGTCCTCAATATGCGTTCCCCACTATGCTTGGTCCGACTTTGGAGGGGTTATCTCCGCTACCTTTCTTCATGTGACCTCATGTTTAGCCCCTTTTTTTGAGGGGGGTCCTAGAGAACTTCCATGTCACTCGACTTTTTACAGTCCCTAGCTCTGACTCCAATGTTGGTTTATAAGCCTTGAAGAGTTTCCTCTTCAACCTAATTCAAGGCTCTAGACTAGACTAGTTGATTGACCCTACAAACATAAAGTCTAGTTGATTTTAAATTAGCATTCATTTTAAATGGATTGTTTTAACTCAAGGAAATGGCAGTGAAACTAGTGATGTGTATGGGAGACGGAGAAGGAGAAATAAACGAAATTGAAAGAAAAATTACTTCCAGTTAACAATAAAGATTTGCAACTAACTCTTTAACCAAATTTTCATAACCAACTTTTTCTAAGATATTTTAAAGGAAAACCTAAAATGAAATTTCTCTCGA
The DNA here is from genome assembly GCA_009831015.1 of Picea engelmannii. Taxonomy (NCBI): domain Eukaryota; kingdom Viridiplantae; phylum Streptophyta; class Pinopsida; order Pinales; family Pinaceae; genus Picea; species Picea engelmannii. The sequence continues at coordinate 17,953 of ML843312.1, forward strand.
CTACGAGCTACTTAATGTTCTAAGTAATTAGTAAAGAACTTAAGAAAATAACTCTTTTTCCTAAAAAGCAATACAACTAACCCAACTACTTAACCAAACTAAGAAAAACAAATCTTTTTTTTTATGAAAATGCTTAAAACATGAAAACTTGAAATAAATCTTTTTTTCTTTTCATTAAAGAACATGAAAGGGGAAGAAGTAAAAAACAAGACAAGACTGAAACTGACCTCTGGTCCACTGCGAATCGTAGGGAGTTACTAAAGACACCAAACAGGTTAATCAAAAACTCAAAGACTTGCCTAAAACCCTTTCAAAGTAAACACAAGATATATTTAAAAACATAAACAAACTGGCATTTAACCCAAGCTCTAACTGTAAAAACAAAGACACTGGACTCTATCAAGAAACCCTAGGAAGTAGATCTTCGATCATGAAAGAGGTTGACTACCTATTTCTTCAAAAACAGTTCCTTGAACTAGGTACACTACTATTTTTTCAGTAGCATGCATATGTATGCGGTTTGTTTACTAGACAAGGCGCGTATGTATGTAGGTTGACCCACTATAGGGCACATACACCTCTATAATTTCTTAGAAAAAAAAATAAAAAATAGGATGAAAAGGTAGGGAGAATTGGTATGGCACCAACAGGTGACCAGAATCCCTTAAAGACTCGACAGACTCATAGAATTTTAAAAGGTAATAAAACCAATCAAACACCCAAAAAATCCCCTAAAACCCTAGAGGATTCCCTAGTATGGTCGCTTGTTCTGCTAGCAGGGAAAAACCCCCTATGGCTACACCAGGATTTATAATGTAGGTAGATCAATAACCATGTAAAAGTCTCCTACTTCTCTAACTACCCCAAACATATCCCAGACTCATACATGAAAGACAAAGTGAGAAGGATCAGTTAACTGATCCTTTTACTCTGCATCCGGTGACGATCCTCTCGTGCTTGATAGCTCCGCTGAATGCAAGACTCCTCCCAAGGCTGACCTGCATTCAAAAATATATAAACAAGAAACTACAAACATGCATTTCATATATAAATCATGGGCTATATTTTAGAATAAAACATAAATCAAATGCAAACATTCGACACATCATATTTTGGGACAAGAAAGGTACTTCTTTTATTGATAATACAATGATCACTTACAACAAGGTTGACTACTTCTCCACAAACCTAGTCTGGGCTCCTCTTCACCAAGATCCAAGTGCACCTCCATGTATCTTTCTCCTCTCAACCTCTCTCTAGGGAAATGGAATGGTTTTATGATGGAGGAAAAAGGGAAAAATGGGGAATTTTGAGGCAATTCTCACAAGATGGCTACAATTTCTTGGGGCAAGGAGGGGATGTGAGATGGGAAGAGTTTCACTATTCTTATGTCTAGATGTGGAATGAGACCCCAAAACCTCCTTTATATGACAAAAAGATGGTTGTTCAGTTGGGTGATAGGCTATAAGCAGTGGATAAGTTGGGAAACTACCCAATAGCCCGTAATCTCAACGAATTCCTTGCAACTTTTGAATTTTTGCAACTTTTGCGAGTATATGTGGGTTGTAGTGGTGCATCTAGTGTACGTACATGGTCTATAAGGGTGAAGGGTGTGTACATATTTAAAAATGTGGTTTTTAAGAAGAGAAACTTAGTGATGGCTTGGAAAAAATAGCAAGAGGGCCAAATGACAGGTATGCATGTGTAGAGAAATTTAGGGTTATAACACCATTGGCCTGAATATCAAGTATCAGGTGGAAGTCAGACATAGGACAGCCATAATAGATAAAATAAAGCACTGACAAGTCTTTAGCAATGATTTGGAGCTACAAATATTTCTACAGACCATTGAAGAATTCTCAAGTATCTCAATACATCAAGAGGGTGAAGATGATGAATTGTCTTATCAACAAACATTTCAGTTGTTGAACAAAGTGGATGGCCACAACAATGTGGAACTTAAAACAAACCACATCCTTAGGGGTCTAGTGCCACTGGAAAGGTTATTTGATAGTCATGATGTCTCCAAAGAAGCTGCCATAAAAAATCAAGAAGAGGAAGTGATGGACTGCAACATTGGGACTGTTGAAAATCCCAAAATAGTCAAATTGTCCAAGGCACTACCTCCAGAACAAAAAGATAGGTATGTCAGCCTCATGAAAAAAATTTGTAATATTTTTGCATGGTCGTATGAATATTTGAAGACATTTGACATTGAAATCATCCAGCACAAGATCCTTATGAAGGTTTTTTCTAAGCCATTCAGACAGAACATCAAGAAATTTAATCCCATGATGATGTCCATAATTGAAAAAGAGATGAAAATAATGCTTGACGCCAGAATTATTGTGCCCTTGAGGTACTCAAACTAGGTGGCCAACTTGGTACCTGTGAGGAAAAAGAGTGGGGAAATACGTTTGTGTGTGGATTTCTAAAATCTCAACAAGTGTTCCCTAAAATAAAACTACCCCCTACCCAAGATGCACCATATTTTTCAAAGGGTAGTAGGTGCCCACATGATTTATTTGTTGGATGGGTACTTTGGTTATAAGTAGATAGCAATATGTGAAGAAGAAAAATAAAAAACATCATTGACGATGCCATGGGGGACATTTATGTATGACAAAATGCCCTTTGGGATGATGAATGCATGGGCCACATTTCAGAGGGCTATGGATGTAGCCTTTGTGGGGGAGAAAGAAAAATTTATGGTTATATATTTGGATGAAATAACACTTTTCTGCAAATGAGATGGTGAGCATTTACAACACCTTGAGCAGATTTTCCGAAAATGCAGAAGGTATGAGATTTCTTTGAATCCTAGGAATTCCTAATTTTCTATGCCAGAAGGAAAAATCCTATGTCACTTCATATAAGTACGAGGTATAAAAATAGACCCTAAGAGAGTTGAGGTCATTCATGAAATTGAAATCCCTAGAAATAAGAAGTCTATTCAGTCTTTTATAGACAGAATAATGTTTTTAAGGCGCTTTGTGCCAAACTTTGCTGAAATCATAAATCCTATCACCAACATGCTAAAGAAATATGTTGTTATCAAGTGTTCATAGGAGGAAAAATCAACATTCCAAAGGATCAAACAAGATTTGGTTGAAGTACCTATATTGGTCAACCCTGACTATGCCAAATAATTTTTTATCTTCTTTTTCGCTTCCGAGGAAACCATTGTTGTTGTGCTAATGCAAAATAATGAAGAAGGGCATGAAAAAACCATATCCTTTTTCAGCAAATCCCTCCAAGATGTTGAGTTGAAGTATGACATATTAGAAAATCAGGCCTATGCATTGGTCAAAGCATTGAAAGCCTTGAAGGTGTATGTGTTATAGTCTAGCATAACAACCTATGCTCCTAGAAACGATGTCAAAGAGATTTTGATCCAGCCAGATAGTGAAGGGAAAAGGGGGAAGCAGGTTGTCAAACTATTGGAGTATAACCAGCACATAAAACCCACCAATCCGGTCAAGGGACAAGGACATTCCAAGTTATTATCAGAATCAAACTGTAAGGTGTTGGAATTGCATCATACCTTCACCCAATCTGATGCACCCTTGACATAGTCTGGACAAGGCAACATGTAGGTATTTGAAAACTAATATTCTTCACCTTGGTACATAGATGTTATTTACTTTTTGAAACACCTATAATGTCCACCATATATGAAGAGGATGAGGGCCAATATCTCAAATTAAAATCTATAAAATTCTTCATTTTAAATCAAAACCTGTATTGGAGGGATCTTTCTGGCATCCTATTAAAGTGTCTTGATGAAAATGAATATAAATAAGTCACAAAAAATATGCATAGGGGAGTTTGTGGAGGACACGAACATTGGAAAGATACAATTCTCAAGATCCCAAGGGAAGGGTACTACTGACCCACCATTTTCTCTGATGTATTCACCACTTTAAGGGCATGAAATGAATGCCAAAAGTTTGCATGAAAACAAAAAATAATCTCAATGTCCCTAAAACATATCACTACCAGTGGTCCCTTTCAACAATGGGGCAGCACAAATGGATCCTCACTACCACCGAATAATTTACCAAATGGATTGAGGATGTGCCCACCAGGAACTCTACTGACAAGGTGATTATGAATTTTTTTTAAACCAATATCTTTGCCAAGTTCAACTTCCCTAGAAATATTATAATAGAAAATGCCAAGGAATTCAAGTCCAAAGCCATGATTGACTTCTGCGAAAGCCATAAAATTTCCTTGAAACATTCCACACCCTATTATCCTTAGGGGAATGGGATGGACAAGTCATCAAAAGAGAATCTCATCAAAATCATCAAGAAATTGTTGATTGAAAAAAAGAAATCCTAGGAATCTAAACTCAAGAATGCCTTGTGGGCTGATAGGATCAACAACAAGAGATCCTTGGGAGCCTCACCATTTCATCTAGTCGATGGGATATTTGTTGTCTTCCCTACTAAAACCGTTCTACCAGTTCTAAAATTCCTATATGAAGAAATGGAGGAGCCAAATGACATCCATATGAGAATATTTCTAATTATAAAGTTTCAAAAAAAAAGAGAAGCACTAGATTCCATAACTGAGGCATACCGGAGCAAGATTGAATTAGCTTTTGACAAGAAAACTAAGAAGGATATCTTTCAAGAAGGAGACCTGTTCTTGAGGTGGGATGCCAAAAGGGAAGAAAATTCTAAGCATGGTAAGCTCAATAACCTCTAGTTTGGTCCTTTTAAGGTGGTTGAGGTTCTGGAAAATAATACATTTGTTCTACACAATCTGGATGATATTGAAATTTTTGGAGGCCCAGTAAATGGGTGATTCCCGAAACACTATTTTTATTGAAAGATAGAGGGATGGTACCTCTTGTAGCATAGCTTCTTTCCTTTTTCATTTGCATTTTATTAGTTAGCTTGTATGTGAATTATTGTCCCTCGACCAAGTTTTGAGGAAACATTGGTCAGGGTTGACCACTTTTTGGACTTTGATAGGCTAGCCAAAGATGGGGCACCCAGGCGGAGATAAGATCGTGGGATCTCACTTGTTTTATGGACCCAACATGGGATTCTTAGGGTTTTTGTATTAGGGTTTATGGGATGTCAACCCATGGGTTTACCCATGATTAGGCCTTTTTGTAAGTGAATGTAAAATTATAAATAAGAATAAGATTGTAAGGATGAGTAGTGGAAGCTTAGTGAGGAGAATGTAACTAGCTAAGTGCAAGAGGAAAGTAGTTCTGAGTTGCTTTGTGTAATAGAATGTGTATGTAAGGCTATGTTCTTGTTAGAGGAGTTGGCTCTCTTCCTTGACCTAATTTTGGGAAGGTTGATCTGGTGCTTAGTGCACAGATAACTTGTCCAATGCGAAGCTTGGGTCTGTGGATTAGTGCACAGGAGAAAGCGAATGTAAGAGATTGAATCCTAATAAAGAAGAAGAAGAAGCAGTTGGTGGACGTAGCCCCACACTGGGGTGAACCACATATATCATGTGTTGATGGTTTTCTTTGTGCTATAATGTTTATGCTGTGTATCTGCTTAGTGAATTGATTGTTATGTGTAATAGATAGATCTATGAATGTTTAGTGCTTTGTTTATGTTGAATGTGTTAGATATAATTTATGATTGCTAAGTGCAAAGTGTATGATGTCATTGTTACTGCATCGATCAATACTTAGGGTTTGATCTGCGATGTGAATAAGACTAATGGGTTGATGCATGTTGTTCCTAAGTACTCTGTGAAGTGTGGTAATCATAGATGTGTGTCCCAACTTGATTATAAACACATGAGTCCTGTAACCCCCCTGCCTCTACCTTGGGTGAGAATTCGCCTACTTCACAGGTGTTGCTAAAAGGGCCGATATTTAGGGTTTTTTTGGTGCATTGTTGAAGCATTGAACCCTGGGTTTGCCCCTGTGCCAAAAAATGGTTCCGTTGCCAGGACTTGAAACTATGATTGTTGGGAACTAAAGAAAAGAGAATCTTTGTGCGTAGATCTACTACTATAGTGTGCAATATTTAACTTGACTTTCGAAGCTTTGTGCTAAGAAAGAAACCTGATCCAAAGAAAAGAGGTAAGATCTTGAAAGAGGTAAAGATTTGTGCTTTTATAAAGTAAGATAAGTGGATTTTTTTTTTCGAAAGCATGAATCTAGGTATGTTTGATAGGTTTTGTCCTAGTCTGAAAGCTAGGGTACAGTTATAAGAAAAAGTTGATCTAAGTAAAGGTAATAGAAATAGAGAAAGATATGTTATTCATATGCATAAAAAGAATTTTTGGACTAATGAATGGATGCAGGAACCTAGAAATAATTTTTGCAGACTACAGGATCAACACTATGATCCTAGTGCACAATACAGGAAATGTTGGGGAACGTTTAAAAGAAAGAGAGGATTAACATTTTGTTATAACTGCACATGACCGAGACATATTGCTAAGGAAAGCCCTGGTATAGATCCTATTTGTATTTTTTGTAAAATTGTTGGTCATGAAGTTGAGGATTACCCAAGGATGATTGCTAAAGTTGAAAGTATGAACATGAGACAAGAAAACTATGAAGGAAGTCAAGAGACTAAGAGAATGTTAGAAAATAAGAAAGAGAAATAACTAGAGAAATATCAGACTATGCTAGTATAATTGAAAGAAATGATGAATGATCACAAAGATGTCAGTTTATTATAGATCTTGAAAGAAAAAGAGTGCATAGATACATGAATAGGAGACTTCGACATAGAATGTGTCCTAGATGTGGAGACACAAGTGAATATTATGACATAAGACACTCGGGAAATATTGGGAAATCCTATTGTGATAACTTCATTGGGAAGGATAGGTTTATTTAAAGGAAAGATGATAACCCTATGTGGAAAAATTACTAATGTACCTATTATCATTCATAGAACATCAACATAAAAGGAATTTGAATTCATTAAGCTTGTTGAGAACAACACCTCTTTCCCACTCTTGACAGGTAAGACTTGGATTGATAAAGATCAGATCAGAAGGAAATCAGAGGAAGAAGCTACAAAAAAATAAAAAGAAAGAACTAAGGGATTTCATCGCTAGATAAATAGACTGACTGATAGAAGAATGAGAACTTGAGTCGAAGTAGCAGAAGACCAGAGAATTAGTTGTCGAGGTTGAAAGAATGTAAGAATGTTTGAAGGACCTATCCATGAAAGAAAGAAGTATATCCACCCAGGAAATAGTAATAGAAGGTATATTAACTTCGAACCCTTTGAGAGCACATCAACAGTGTGAAGTCACTATGCTAGGAGAAGATAAGTATAAGAATGGGAATAGAAATCTAGAAACGGTTAGAGAGACTCATATCACAAGAAAGAAGGCAAGGAAGCTTAGTAAGAAGAAGGCTAAGTTGGAAATGCTACAAGAAGTTACAGAGAATAGATGGAAGATATCACAAATTGGAACTTCGCGGGAGGTAGGATTGCAGGATCTGAACCTCGCTGGAACAACAGAACCACGCAGAATGGGACTTCACCTTGGTGAAGCTATATGACCATTGGAGGTGCCTCGACTGTTAGAACGACACTCTAAATGGATAGGAAACACTTTTATGGGTGGATAGATCATTGTTAGATGTTGTGACCACACCATAATAGTTGGATTCACATTGATGGAGGCATTCATGTCTATTGGAGGAATTTGTTACGACGCTCATTTATTTAACTCATTGGATGATGCGTTGGGACCAATTTTTTCTACCCGTGATTATCTGAGAAAAGAAATGAAGTGATTGTGTGTGTCGATATTTGCTATCAAACCTCGCCATATCTTTTTTACCCCGCTATCCATTCACCTACCCTGAATTATCTGTTAACAATGAAAATGTCGGTCGAGCGCACTGAGCTAGATAAATCCGTCGAAGAAGTTCTGAAGAAGCTTATGGCTGATAAATCTATGTCTGAGGGAGTACAAGCATCGTTGACCAGGGGACTGCAGGGTTCCCCTTCGACTAGACGATGTTCAAAATGTGCCAACCCCATGACTGAGAAGTGAAGTAAGCACCGCGGCGATCTGGCTAACATGAAGTAGATCTCATTGATCTTACTTGATTAATCCATCCTTTGGCTGGCATGGTTAACCGCAAAAACATCCCACAGGACTTTGAGTACACATTGATCACCGTGTACATTCCAAAAGGAATACGCATAGTTGAGACCTAGTTACGACAAATCCCATCATTGAAGAATAATGTTTTCAACCTTGGATATATAAATAATCATGCCATGCTCACGCCCCATAGATATTTGATGAAGACGATTGGGAATAAGCCTCACATAGTCTCCTAGCCATGGATTAAGGACCTGGCGCAGTCCACGATACTGAATGTCATGAACATTCCTCATTTTGGCCAACATCGGGAGGTTAACGCTTGCGTTAAAATCCTCTTGTCATGATATCATGGTGGATACACATGGCTCGATAGGAGGATTACTGTGGATCTAGCGTTAATCCACTGGATTACAAGATTGAGCATGCATGGACTCGACCCTCATAAGTTATACCTAGGTGTTGGTCCTGATATTAAACTTAAGGCTCAAAGGATAATGTCAGGCATCCAAAAAATTTATGAGAGTGTGTTTTTAAAGTGCTTTTTATACCTTAGTTATATGAGAAAAATTCCTTAAATGAAATTAACAATTTGACAGCAAAGAGGCCATATTTCGTGTCTAAGTCAAAATTTTCATATTGAATGCAGCGAGAGAAAGATACAAAACTGTGAAACAAAGAAGGGCATCAATTGCTGAAGAGTCCTACCTTGTTGCAGTAGAAGAAAAGAGATAATGTAACCTTGAATAAAGTATAAAATGCAAGAATCTATACATCAAGCAGGTCTTGATTTACTCACAGTAAATGAAGAGGAAAAGTTGCTTACCTAATAAATTACTGATACAAATAAGATTGCAGTAGTAGTTGTACTAAATTTAAATCAAGAATTTATCCAGGAATACATAAAGAAATGCTAAGAAATGGAAAACAAAGAAACACATAACCCAGATTTAACAAAACTTGGAATCTTTGTCTGCACTTGTATTAATTCTCTATAAGGAGAGTTTTCTCTATTACAATCAGCAAGAAGAACCCTGAAATAAGTCTTTGATTTGTGTATTTATATAGAATGGTCTCAACCCAAAACGGTTGGAATTCTCATAAAAAGGTAGTAAATATTACAATATGAAAAACTGAAAGGTTCCATTAGCATCTCCTCTGTCTCTTCGCCTACTGGCAGAGACGTTTCTTCTCCTCCTTTAGCTTGGGGATAGTTGTCATCTGATCATGATCTGTGTGAGTATTGTGTATCTTTTGTCTTATTTGTTTCCATATTTTCTTTCTTTCCCATGTTCGACACAATATATACATCTTTTTACTAACTGTACTACCAACCCAGAAGGATTTGTCACTTCATTTGCTCAAAAAATGTAAAACTTCTTTTCTATATGAGGCAACCTATCCTATATCTTCTTCACCCCAAATATGTGGCTTGTAGCTTCAAAATGCGATCTACTATCCATTTGTTTATTTGGATAATATCGATTTGGTTCATTTGTTGGATTTGTCTGGGCTTCTTCTTTGCTTGTCTTAGAATTTGGTTGATTCTTTTCTATGTCAATATGCCCCAGAGACTTAGAGATAATATCTTCTCCAACATCAAGTAACCCTTTGTATAGTAAAGAATTTTTCTTCACAAGATTTATTTACCTCTCTGGGTAATCTTTTTCTTTTAGCCAGATTTGTCTCCCAGGATTTCAAGATTATGTCACCTCAAGTTTGATCAGAAAGAGACAATCGAGGAACTTCTGGTACATCATATTTTGGTTTTAGTAAGATAGCCTTGTGAGACTTGGCCAGAGCTGCAGTGGATTCTCTTTCCTTAATGTAAATATTATTCAGGGAGAGGTCTACCACCAAGTAACAATTTTGAATGGCTTCCACTTTCGTAAAAAGATCTAGATGGGTTGATTCCAACTTTTCATGTACTTCTAGTGCCTGAGATTGAAAAGTTTCCATCTCCACTACCGTACCTTCAGCCAAGTCCATATTGGATGTAGTTTCCTAATCAGTTCTTCCTGTTGAGTGGCTAATTCTCTATTTGTCTATGAATTCTGATATATCTCATCAAGGTTGGTTTTGAGTTATTGAATTTGTTGTCTGTCACCGGCTCTAACCTATTCAAAATATTTATTCATCTAATTTCTCACATATTTTTCAACGATTATCATCTGGTCTTGCAACTTCTATACTAACATATGTCTATGTTTCAGTTGCTCCTCTAGATTTTCTATTGAATATTGGTTGGCCATGGTGAAGGCACCCAATGATCTAACCATCTCCCTAGCGAAATCTGTATCATCTAGTCCTTGTCCATCATACATCATCCTTTTCATTTTGACTATTGCACCATATTTTTGATGTGTTTCTCTTTTAGATATGGCCCTTCTCTTCTTACTGAAAAAGAAGTCCGAAGGAGGCATTTCTTTGGCTGAAATAGGAGTAAGGTCCTCTATAAATATGACTTTGACATTTGGATTTCCTTGACTTGACTGTAAAGGTGTTAAGGACATAATGGGGCTACCTATCTAGGTGGATGGTTGTTTCTCATTTGTGCTAGTAGACGGTTTATTTGGTGTTGAAGGTGATGTGTCCTGTCCCTTTTTTATCAAATCTTCAAGTTGATATTTTGCTTGATTACTTGGTGGATTTGATAATGCAGTATCCATTTTCTGTGTTAAAACCTCATCTTTCTTTTGATCTTCTTGAGTATCCTATTCACTGGAACTTCCTTCCTCCAAACCTTGAGTGGTATCTTCTTGTGTAGATGGAGGTGTCTGAGGTCCTCCCTATAAGACCTTAGGAAAAATATTCCTTCGTGCCTTTGCAAATTGTAGAAACTGGTTAATGGATTTGGAGCCATAATTTGGACTCTGCTCAACACTTCCTGGTACGACCTGACTCCCTGGAATATGTCATCCTGTGGGGAAACTTCGTCTACATATTTATTTAGATTGTATAGATCCAGGTGGGTTTTCGTGGTCTTATGGGGATCGTGCTTCTTGAACTCAATATTGACTAACTTGACGTCTTCAAGAACTGTAGCCTCTACTTTCAAATGACTGAAATCTTGTAATGAAAACATACCAACTTGAAGGGGAAAGGTTGGCCATACCTTTTTTTGGGCCGCTTTAAATTCTTTACTGGTTTCCCCTATCATAGTTTGATATGCTACCTCTCGACACACCAGCTGATATGGTAAAAAATTTGGTAGAGCATGTGGGGAAACTGAACACCCAAAAACCCTGATGTAGGAAAAATGTTCTGCAATATACCAGTCTACTATTTTCCCCAGGTCGGTCATGTTCCTGTCTAAAATCCTGGGAGGCGGGAAACCATAGAGGGAGATATGCATCGACACCACTATGTAATGGAATATTTCATAAAATAAATCTTGGGTTTTATCCTCCCACAACTTGGAGTGATAGAAATGGATGGGCTCGACATTGGTTAGGGTCCAACTCCATCTCATTAGAGGGAGAGGAATCATAAAACAAATGGAATTTATAATGTATGTCGGCATGTATAAAGGGGAAGGTTTCCCTTTGGCCTTCATCGATTGATACTCTATAATTTCCTTGGCCATATTGTTTGATAACATCTTGGCCCAGTTGAAATAGAAGCCTTCTGCCACTTCATGCACAGTTGGTACTCATGCCAACAAGAAATGAGTGGAGTCCTTCCTCCCTAAAAGTTTACACAACATCATAGCCACACAAATCATATGGGTGTCTAATGATGTTGTGGCATATATGCCACTAGTGTCTGCTATGAATTTCTCAGGGTGTCCCCACCATTCCTTTATTAAGTCAGGATAGTTCTTCCATATTGCATGCACTCTTCTTTGTCGAACTGCATTAGGACAGTGACATTGTAACTATATTTGAAAGCTGGGGATAATTTATACATTACCTATATATGCTTTGGTCGAAAGGACCTGACAACCACCTTCTATGAATTACAGATGCTTCTGGTTGAAATGAACAACGTTCTCCAAGGCCTAGCCTATCATGTCATTATACGGCATGAGCCTTGGCCACACGATTATTTTGTGCAGATTTGATTGAGCTATATCCCTTTGCTTTCTCGCATTGGTTTCAATCACCTCGTCACTCGAATCCTCTGGGAATTTTATCAACTCATGTTGTAGAATATCAGACACATGTGTCCAGGTTTTCATGGTATCTATAGCTCTCGATGAGGTGTCTGAGAGAACATCTGTGTTCAAGTTCACACTCTCACCAACTACTTTAGTCATTTTTCATGGAGCCATGATATTAATGAGCTTAGAACTGTGTTTCATGTTATAGGGAAACATGTAAACTTCTTAGTTTGTTAAAACTTGTTTTTCTACAAAAATGAAAATATAATTCAAAATCCAATATCCTTATTCATCTTAGGTGTATTAATTTACGAATACCTTTACTAACGATGCATTCATTTATATTAATGAAAAAATCTAAGCGTTGATATGAGATGTATGTTGAAATCATTGTCATTGAGCCATGATTAATGTCAATAATATTGGTGGTCCGTGATTAGGAACTTGGATGAATAAGATTTGAAATTTCCCGAATTGTGATTTAGCAAAAAATTAATTGTGAGATAATCTTGTTTAACCCATTGATTAATCGTGTTTATTGTTAAGTGTTTTTGGGTTTTCGGACTTCAGATTTTTTATGGTAGCTCGAGCCAGAATCCACGAAACTCGAAACTGTGAAGTGATTAATCATTGAATAATTATTTTTTTAATTTAAATTAACCCTGCTTAGTGTTTAAGGTCTTTCAGAAGTTCGAACTTCAGGAATTCATAATGTGATGGATGGAGAATATCCAAACTTTGAATGTTCAAAGTTATTAATTAAATTTTAATCAGGGTTAACTTAATTAATTGGGTTTTAACTTTTTGGCACTTACTGCTTCGTGTATTGGCAAGTTATCTTTTATTAAATTTTCGACAGGCCATTACCCATAGTGATGTGTCAATACTTTAGGAAGGTATATGTGTATGGTGACTAGGATATTTTGAACACTTTTTGAGTATCAAGACTTTGAATTTGTGGCATGGATAAACACTCGAAGCACAAAACTCCGAAGAAGTATCTAGTGGCTTGAATTTTTAACATCCAGGCGGCTCCAAAAACTTAGGGAAAAAGGGATCGTTCGATCAATGGGGGAATTTAATTGATGATGGATGTCGTGCGCACCTTAAGACTAAAAGAAAAATTGATTTAATATTTGAAAACTGACTTCTGAGTTATTATAAAAAGGATAAAGTAAAGCTCAAGGCTTAGAATTTATATGTGTTCCAACATAGGCTCCATTTGGGGGTCACGTCTCCTTGCAAGGCGTGGAAGAACAGTAGACCATGTGCCTTTATTGGGTAAATGGAGTCATCATTGGGTTTATGGGAAACAAATTTTGAAAAATCATACAGAAGCACATTAGACTTCATCCGTGACTTAGAAAACTTTCAAAAATGCAATCATTCACTGATATTGAGTTTAGTCTATTAATAGTTTCCATTTTCCCAAAACTGAGTTCGGATTTGTTTAAGATAATAAAAATAACTTTAACTGAAGTTTCCAATTTTGGTTGATTTTGTTCGCATCAAGGCACGGTAGCTTTAGCAATTTTTTTAGGGAATCCCTTGTTGGTTGAGAATGTAAATATTATCAGAAAGAGAACTAGCTTCCATAGTATGTTTATACATGTATGACAACCTCATAGGTATAATAGATATTGCTTCACTTCCAGCGAGCCTGTTCAGTACTCCAATGAAGTTATCTACATATCCCATTGAATTTCCTTTTACCACTTCAAATAGCATTTTTTGCATTTTGTTTGAGGTGAGGGAAATCATTTCATGAATTTCCTTTCATCATATCTCTTGGAAAAAAATGGGAACAATCAATTTTACGAATTTCCTTTCACCATTTTTCTTGGACGAGATGGGGGAAATCATTTTATGAATTTCCTTTCACCATCTCTCTTATATTTTATTATAATTTTCAAGTGGGGGAAATCAATTTGTATTAATCATACAGGGATGATATATTCATAATATTTAACAATGAAGTTCTATCAACTCTTTTTTATTGTACTTTGAGTTACTTCTCTTTCGATCCTTAATACATATTTTCCTATAGGGAAGATCTCATAGGGATTTTTTTTTTTTAATTTCTGGGGATTTTCCTTGAGCGAATTAATCATTTAAAATATGTTAGAAAAGCTAAAGTTACCAAGATTATCCTAGACATACTTTCTCTCAGTTAAAATCAGAGGAACATAAAGATTTTCACCTAAACTTGTTTTTGAATATATGTTCTTTATGTTTTTTGAGATAAGGAAAAAAATATTTATTTCTATGAAGATTTAAGGTCAGGTAGTGAAAATCAGGATAGAGTACAAACTTCTAGGTATGCTGGATGGAAACAGAATGAGGATTCATAGGTTTTGAAAGGGATCTCACTTACACATAAGTCTATTTCTTGATTATAAAGTTTTTTTTATTCTTATTTTCTTTTCCTTTTACCTTTGTATTATTTTCATTTGATTCAGAAAACTTGGAGACTTATATCTTTCTAATATTTGATCAGGTGACCATTTTTTTATGTGAGTACAATCTTATTAAGATTTTATAAGATTTATTTTAGCATTTTGGTTTGAACAATAAGCATAGAACTTCATACCTTGTATTTCATTTGTATTCTTAACCAAAACAATTATTAATTCATCACATGTTTCAAGAGGAAAAAAATATTCTGAAAATTTAGCTTTGAATTCAAATACCTCCTTATTTTTCCTTTGATAATAAATATTTTTAAAAAAGGAAATAGTCAAATAATTCCATAAAATACAAATGGTATGCAGTACAAATATTTTATTTTTTCCTTTTTTGGAAAAGCTAGGTTTATTTAAAATGAAAAAGTAAAATTCAGGTAACCTACAAAAGAAACAAAATTGTGAAATCAAACAAAAACCAAACTGGTATATATAATGGCACTACAAAACATGTTTATTGCATGAAATGTTCTACATAGCGCCCATTGATAGGAGTGTCAAAATTTTCCCCATCAAGATTATCCAGTAGGAATGAATTCTTCTCCTCTGTAAATGCAATCCTGAATAGTTCGAACCAGAGGTGGTCAAACTAACCGTGTTTTCCTGCATCTTCTTTCCTGGCATCCCATTTCAAAACTCGATCACTAGGGAGATACTCCCTGTCTTTTGAGTTTTTGTCGAAAATGGATTTCATAATATATTGATATTTTTTAATTCTATCATTGACTTCAGCCCTATTTTGTTGGACTTCAATTATTTGATTTATCCTTCTCGTTATATCATTCGGATCTTTGTTCGCATATTTCCACAATTTCATTACTGGAAGAGATATAGATTAATAGGGAGAACAACATCGGTTCCATAAACCATTTGGAAAGGAGACATACCTATTTATTTCTTAGTACCGATCTGGTTTGCCCATAAGTTGTACTTTAGGTGGATGTTCCAAGCCTTCTTATTCTCTATTAATATTTTCTTGATTATATTCATCAAAATTTTGTTGGACGATTCGACCAAACCATTTCCCTAACGATAATAGGCTATAGAATTTCCCAGAACAATATCGTATTTTAAAAAAAAACGTTATCATTTCCATATATTTGAATGCTTGAGTGTTATCTGTAACTATCTTCCAGGGGAAGCCAAATCTGGATAAGATGTTTTCCTCCAAAAATTTTATAACTACTAAATTTGTGGCATTCCAAGTTGGAATGGCTTCCACCCATTTCATGAAATAATCGTTAGCAGTCAGAATCCACTTATGTTGGGTGCTTGAATATGGGTGGATTTATCCAATGAAGTCTAGGCCCCATTGTTGAAAATGAGCCTCTTTCTTGACTAGGACCAAAGGTAGTGCAGGGAGATTTTGCTTCCTAGAGAACAGTTGGCAAGGGATGTAGGCTCTAACCTTAGCATTCACATCAGTAAATAGATTTGGCCAATAATATCCAAATATTATAATCGTGTAAGAAGTGGCCCTCTAGGTGTGATGTCCTCCACACACTCCCTTTTGAAATTCATTTATGACATCCTCTGTTTCAGGTTTTGTTAAACAAAGTAGCAAGAAACCTAGGTGGTCTTTCCAGTACAATTGTCCTTCAATAATACAGTTTTTAACTGCATGTAGTTTCAACGTTCTTTCTTTTGATGGAGTCATATCGCTTGGAAACTGAAGAGTGAGGAGATATGAAATGATATCATGATACAAGTCAGAGGAAGAAAATTTATCCTCGATATGGACTATAGGGGTTTGATCATATAGTTCTCCTATGTCTGGAATAGGTCCATGTGATTCTAGATGATTTATTCTGAGTGCTCTAAAATTCAATTCGACTAATAATTTTTCCAGACCCTGACCTTTAACTAGCTTGGTTGATTTGACCTTCAGAGAGAAATCCTAAATTTTGGCAACCACTGACCTCTCCTACCATCATTTTCTAGCTATACTAGTATGTCTTTGAGGGAGCTTGTTGGCACATAGGCATCTATTCTGGAGTGTAGTACATATGTTATGAAATCTTTGAGAGCTTCCACCATCGTGTAGGATTTTTTTTCAAGTATGTCATATCTGGTCTCAGCATCTATGAGACTTTTACTAAAAAAGGCTATCAGTTGTTCAAAACCTTCTTCATTATTTTGTAGGAGTACAACTATGATAGTATGCTCAGATGCGAAAGAGAAGATCAAGAATTCTTTAGTATAGTCAGGACTAGCCAATAATGGAGCTTTGCTTAGAACTTTTTTAACTCCCTCGAACGAATCTTTAGCTTCGGTTGTCCATTTGATTTCATTGTCTTTGTTTAGCATATCTATGATCAATTTGACAATTTCAACAAAGTTAGGGATAAACCTTCTTAAAAAAATTATTTTACCTAAAAAAGACTAAATTTCTTTTTTATTTCTAGGAATGTTTATTGTGTCGATAGCCTCCATTCGCTTGGGATCGACCTTGATTCCATCTTTTGAAACTATATGAACTAGAATTTTTCCTTCTTGCATAGAAAAATGAGACTTTTTAGGGTTTAGAGACAACCCAAATTTTCGACATTTCTCAAAGGTTTGTTTGAGATGAACCACATGTTCTACATCTGAATTCGAAAAGATTGTTAGATCATATAAGTAAATAGAAACAAAATTATCTCTCTCATCGATGAAAGATATATCCATTTCTCTTTGGAAAGTGGACCCTGCATTCACCAAACCAAATGACATTTTATCATACATGAAAGTTCCCCAGGGAGTGGTGAATGCAGGTTTTTCTGTATCACCTTCGTGGACAACAATTTGGTTATAACTTGAGAAGCCATCGATCATTGACATTATGTTATCTCCCACTACTTTTTCTAGGTCCATCTTTGGTAGGGGGTAGTTTTCCTTTAGTGATAACAAATTTAAGTTTCTGAAGTCCACTCAAAACCTGATTTTTCCACTTTTCTTCCTAATGGGTACCATATTTTATACCCATTCAGAATATCTAAGCGGAACGATAATGTTTTCATCCAGAATCTTATTGACTTCTCTTTCTATTACAGGTAAGAGGATAGGGTTTATCTGTCTCAACTTTTGTCTAAAAGTTTTTATACCATGCTTCAACAAAATCTTATGTTCAATCACAAAGGTATCATAATTATTTAAATCATCATATGACCAAGAAAAGATATCTTTATATTTTTTAAGCAATTCGACATATTTACTTTTCACCTGAGTTGGAAGGTATTTAGCTAATTTAACTATCTTAGGTTCTTCTTTAGTTCCTATGTCGCAGTCTTCAAATTACTCGGGCTGAGGTCATAGGGTAGATTTCAAGGGTATGTCATCTTTTCCAAACAACTTTCCAATGGTATCATACCTTTGGGTATCTGATTGTTCTTAAGTACCAACATCCGATGATTTGCAATCTTATCTTGGAACTTTTCAGGATCTTCATATTCTTTCATGATCCAGATAGGATCGTTTTGTTTTTCTTGATCTATATGAGTCTCGGAGAATTCATCAACCATTTCTAGAAATTTCTTAATCTTCTCATCATCTTCAAAGACCTGCCAATGTTGCACATTATTTGGGATTCAAGGTCTGTGTCTCATTTCTATATGATACTTCAGCTTCAGGATAGTAGGAGGCACAAACATCGTAACTTCTTTGGCCAAGGAATATCCATGTTGATTTTGTATTCTTGGGATGTAATGAATGTTAAATGACAAGAAACAATTCTCGATCAGATCCCAGGAACAATTTTTGTATGACCTTAGTCTCGGATTTTTAGCCTGATATTGTTTCTTTATTTGTTTTACAATAAGTTATGCATCACCATACACTATTAGATTTTCAATTTTTAGTTTCCTAGCGGCCTCTAATCCTAAAACTAAGGCCTCGTATTCAGAGACATTATTTGTATAATCGATTTCCCACTGTAGTCTGTATGAAAATGGAATGACATATTCCTCTCCAGGTGAAACAAATAACAATCCTTCCCCTTCCCCTTCCCCTTCACAGGATGAAGCGCCATCAAAAAACATTTTCCAAACTCCTTCCCTATTATTTACACTTTTCTATGGTTTTTCCATATTTTTGTTTTCTTCTTCTATACAATCTTCAAAATCATCATCTAATGATAAAATACAATTTCCTAGATCTTGATCTGCAACATAGACTAGATAATTATTTGGGTTCTGAGGGTCACTTACAATATATGCCAGTCTAGTTTCTCTGTATAGTCAAGTAAATATTCCACCAAAAATGGGGATCGTAGCGTATGTCATGTCTAGTTGAAGTGATCCTCCAAGATGTACACCCCAAGACCTAGATAAAATCATGCCATACTTTGCAGGGACATAAGCAACAACTACATCCATGAGGATACTCTTTACAGGAATCTGTGCAATATTTACTACTAGATCCTTGATCATGCCTAGACATTTAACCTTTCTAGAATCAAAAGAATATAAATCCTGATATGGTCTGGTGATTTCAAGGCCCAAATTTTCCATGATAACTTTAGGCATTAAGTTGTGAGAATCGCCATAATCTAACATGAAATTATGAAGTAAGTGATCATGAATAGTTAAGGTAATATAAAAAGGAACTCCATAATCCTTAACTTTTTCAATTTGCGGACCAAACATAATCGTCGGTCTTTCATCTTGCAGATTTATCACATCTGCATGAGATTCAGTGTCAGAAAAATTTATCATTTTAGCAATATGTATTTTATAAATTGGATTCTTAGTGAGCTCAACTAGAGGCATGTGGATTTTAATTTTATTTATTTCATTTTCCAAACTAAAGCCTCCAGTTGCTTTTTTGCTTTCCCTGTTTACATTTGTGCTTTTGTATTCTTTGTTTTCTTTCTTTTCGTAGATCGCGTTTCAATTGTTTTGGTTTGGGCAGACTGTTTTTCAGCTAGTGGTTTAGTAACAACTTCCTCATTTTATTTACTTCTTAACAAAATATTTTTTGATGGAACACTAGTATTATTCATTTCTTCGGGCCTCAAATTATACTTCCATTGAAGCTCAACCATTATGTAGTCAGTGATTCCTTGATATGCAGACTCTCCCAGATTATTTATTCTTTCCTCATTACTAAACAGGGGCTCTTGGCCTAGAGATCTTTCATAGTCCTATCTAGTTAGATGAGGCTCTTGGTATTCATCACTAAGGTTGTTTAAATCCTCTTCTAACCCCTCATAATTATGCATAACATATCCTATAATTTTTTTTGTTTTCAACGGAGTTTGAATTTTTTTATCTTCATTTTTCATTTTTCATTTGTCTTTGTTGGGTCTGGGGGTTAGGATTCCTCCTAAAATATTTTCAAGAAAATGGATCAGGTTTATCTTGGTCTAGCTCCATCCTAGAGATTTTATTTGACAAGTCTTTTATTATTTTATCCATGTCCTCCATTTTTTCTTCTACAAATTTTCCAGATCCAGAGGGTTCTTCTTGTTCTCTAAAGCATCTAGGTTCCTTGGTCCCTATCTCAACCTTGGATTTTAGTTTATTTGATGCCATCATGTTAGAATCGATTTCTATGGCGTCGTCTTTCATTCCCGTGAGGGCGACAGACCTTCTTTCCCTTAAAACTAGGGCAAAGTCGGTCTCAAAAGCCCCTGCGAAAGTGACTGTAGCTACGGGTTGAGAGGGTTTAACTTCTGCTAGAATCTTATGATAGAGTTTTTTAAACCTCTGGGTGAACTCTAGGACCGAATCAGAATTATTTTTTCTCAAATATCCAAACTCCATCAAATAGTACAAGTGATCTTTCTTTTCTCCCCACTGTCTTAAAAAAGCATTTTCTAAATCATCGTAAGACCTTAGGGATCCTACCAGGAGTCCCCAAAACCAGATTCTTACTTTCCCTTCAAACGTTTGCACTAAAATTCTATAATCAACATCTTTGTTCCTAATACCGAGGATATCAACGAATTGGTCAAAAAAGGTGAAGTGCTCTGTAGCTGTTAAATCTCCTTCCCCTCTAAATTTTGGTAAATTCTTCATGTAATTTTCAGGTAAGTCATGAAGGATAGGGGGAAGGACCAAATGAGTGTATCTAGCCTCTACTTTGGAAAATATCCTAGGGGGTGGAGGTTTTCCTTGACCACCTCCTCCTCCACTAGCACCACCTCGTCCTCCACCTATGGTGCCACCTCCTCCAACAAAAACCATT
>ML843314.1:0-32871 GCA_009831015.1 Picea engelmannii
CTTTACTACAACACTAAGTGCTTTTGGAATTGAGCATATATAGTGCGCAGCTATCTTTGAAACAAAAGACTTCCCTGGGTTGATAATTTATGTTTCACTTGGTTGTTTGAAATTAATTAAGCAATTATAGTGACCAACACATCTTTATCAGGATTTTGTTTCTCGACTATATTTCCCCACTATTATGTTTCTTCTGTTATAACCACAGTCGATGGTTTTATTGTTGGTTGTATATCATTCTCATTCTCCTATTTTTTATGAATGCTACTTTCCTCATGAGAAATTAAAGGCCCTGACCTTAACCAAAGTTCATTGCATCCTACATAGTTTGTTTGACCCTCCAAATTTTCGACAATTTGCACGAGCTAGACTGGTTTGTTATTAGGATTCGGGTTGGGTTGAGCTGGTAGTTGAGGGTGCATTTGAGGTTAGGGATTTTGGGTCAATTGAACTGGAGCTTGTAAAGTGGGCTAATATTGAGGAACCATTCCCATAGGTTGATTGGTAGTCCAACGGGGCGCTTCCAGTTTTGAGTCCAGTTGGGGGCTTGGGCAGCTGTGCTAGTCCACTTTGAGGGATTGTAGAAGCCGAATTTAATTTAACATCTAGTAATTCTACAACAAGACAGTAATTTCTACTGGGTTTATGAAAGTTCAATAATTCCAAAATATTTTAACACGTACGTGTAAATTTAACAATGAATAATAAATTTAATAACAAATTAATACAAAAACAATGCATAATTCTAAATAAATACCTGAACCTGATGCTAAATAATATTCGTTTTTATGCCACTTGCCTCCTTGACTACTTCTGCTGGAAACTTCCCAAAACCGTTCCTCCCTGCCAACTAGGTAGCTCCCTAGCTCCAGGATATCAACGGATATCCTGGCCCTCCGTGCCCAAAACCCCCAGCAAATCCGGTGCACTATATCAATCCTACTCCATATCTTCACTTCTATCTGCAAATCTAGAGCTCCCACAAAATTCATTCCCCAACCTCCATAGTATAACATCCCATCCAACTCCTTCCCCTCCTTATCCCTCCTTCACCGACTCTCCCCCCCCCATTTAATCCCTACCTAACCCATTTATTACTCTTATCCTTTCCTGTTAATGCTTTTATCTTCTCAGGATTCATAGGTTATCCCTTGTTGTATATGCAACCATTTTATATCATATACCATTAATCTATTAAATCCATTACGCAACTTATTAAATGTAGTTTTTAGTTAAATTATTAATTAAGTAATCACAATTATATCCTTTAATTAATTAATAACTCACTTAACTAATATCATTAAATCATCTTTGTTTAATTAATACCTTGTTAACACAATTATTCCCCTAATTAGTTTTACTTTATAATTTCTTAAACATTTATCCAACTAGGGTCGTTACATACACCCACCCTTCAGGAAACTTCATCCCGGAGTTAAGGTATCTTATGGTACAATAGAAAAGAGCATGGTTCACACATTCATAACAAGTAACTGACATTATCAGTAAGTAAGTCAAGAAAGATCATACATACTATGTATATGTACAAGAAATGCATGTGTATCTAGTACATGCAAATCTCGTGCATGTACTAATAATCAAAACTGTCATCCTTTAGTAACTTATGTATGCATTCAATCCAGTCAGCAAGACTAGTCTTTTATAAAAGAAAACAATCAATCAATTGTGTGAGAAATCCTTTAATTACAATTATCTGGTTCAATAATTTATTTTAAACAATTGTGGTTTAGTTACGTAATAATGAATATTCATAAACACATTTCTCTCTCTCTCTCTCTCTTTTTTTTTGAAGGAAAGACATTAAATTCCACCATAAGACAGATCTCCATACTTTTTCAACTATTACTACTCATCCTTCCTCCCTAACCTACTTCCATCTCCATTCCTATCCTTCCTCTGCTAGACTATCTTTTAGCATCAACTATATTGACCTAACTCCAAATAGAACCCATAAGTGGAAGTGTCGCTATCTCGACCAAGCTTCCCTAGCAGGTATCTGGTAGTCATCATCACATGTCTTGGGGAGCGTGAACTAACACCGTCCTCCCATGACTTCAGGTTTCGGAGGATACACGGTGGGAAATGCCTCCACCCCCCCTAATCATAACTAGGGTCCACACCCTACAATGGAGGATACAGTGGCACCGTGTTGTTGGAGGTTTTGTCATCGTTTATTCGGTTTTGGGAAGTGTCGTCACCTGAAATCATGCACTGATCCACATATCATAGAAATGCATCCAAACCAATATAAATTTCACATACAATATTCATACCATAATGTTTCTCGATTAGTGGTCCTGATATCCACTTTCATCATCAATATCCCTTGGCTATTTCGTAGCCCATAACCTACAGATTAGTCTGTAACAAAAACTCATACATTTCTATGCATTATCATCATGTAATTGCATACTATCATCATTTCAATTTGGTATCTCTGTACCGATAAATTAACATCAAAGTTTTCCAATTAGAAATAGATCTCATAATATCCCATAATTCAATTTCGACACCCATTCACAAGATTATCATTTACTCAAACTAGATTGCATAATATCCAACATCATCCTAATAGCATTTAAACATTCATTTAATTCACATTCTCACAATGTGTCGCATCATATACATCATCATCAATAATAGATCACATTAGATACATCATCATCAATAACATTTAAACATTTATAAAATTTACATGCACGTAGTAGATCGCATCATATACATCATCATCAAATAACATTTAAACATTCATAAAAGTTCATAAATTTTAAAGTTTAAGTGTATCACTTAATGGTTTCACTGTGACTAGAAAATAAAGTATATAGGCCTCGGGTAATTCTGGTTGTCTAAGTCAAAAGGTGGTGTTACATACACCCCACCTTCAAGAAACATGTTCTCGAGGTGGTCAAAATAGTGAGGGACAGTCTCTCCATAGTGTCTCATCATCTTCCTATGTAGCAGATCCTGGACTATACTTGTCCCACTGGACCTTAACTTGGTCTACCAGACGGTTCCTGAGCTGTCAGACTCTATGGTCCAATATGTGTAACGGTTCTACCGTGAGGTTTCCCACGTCTGATACTTGCAATTCCTTCCAATTTAGTTTATGTGATTCATCAACAACATAATGACGTAAAACAGATACATGAAATACATTATGAGTTTTATGCAAGTGGCGTGGCAGTACGAGACGATAGGCAACGGGTCCAATTTTCTCTTGGATCCTGAATGGTCCTATAAACCGAGGTGACAACTGTGTCCCCTTCCTAAACTATATGGTACTCTTATTAGGCCTGATACGAATGAAAACTTGGTCTCCCACTTCATAACTTCGGTCGGTCCTATGTGCATCTGCATAGCTTTTCTGCCTATCCTGTGCTTCCTTTAGTCTCTGCCTAATCTGAATCACCTGTTCCTCCATCTCTTGAATCAATTCTGGCCCAACTGTTACTTGGTCTTCTAGTCTATCCAAACTCAATGAGGTTCTGCATGGCCTCCTATACAAAGATTCATAGGGTGGCATTCCAATGGAAATATGATAATTATTATTGTAGGAAAACTCTACTAAATGTAGGTACTTCTCCCACTAGGTTTGATTATCCATTACATACATCCTAAGCATGTATTCCATGACTTGATTTACTCTCTCAGTCTGCCCATCTGTTTCAGGATTATAAGTTGTGCTTAAGTTCAACTGAGTCCCCAACGTTGACTGTAAACTTGTCCAAAACCTAGAAGTGAATCTGGAGTCCCTATCTGAAATGATCTTCTTAGGTATCCCATGAAAATTGATAACATCGCTTATAAAAACACATGCCACATCTGTGACATCGTAAGTGTCTCTAACCGGAATAAAATGAGCACTCTTGGTTAACTTATCCACTATCACAAGAATGGAATTGTGTCTATGGTATGTGAGTGGCAACCCTACAACAAAATCCATAGAGATGACTTCCCATTTGGACATAGGAATATCATGTGGTTGTAGGAGGCCTGCCGGGTGATGGTGGTCAGCTTTCACTTGTTGACACTTTAGGCATTTGGCAATGAAATGGAATACATCACGCTTCATGCCTACCCAAAAGAAGATCTTCCTCATATCTGCGTACATCTTCTTCACACTTGGATGCGCATAATAAAGTGCTCTATGGGATTCCTTCAGTATGATGCTTCGAATGTCCCCATTCTCAGGGATGTACATCCTTCCTTGATATCTTAACAGTCCGTTTGTTTCCATACTATATCCTTCATACTTGGGAACTAACTGCCTCCCGCTCTGGAAGTTTGAAGTAACCTTTAAATACCGACCGTCTCCTGGGAGTTGTCTCAACACACATTCCCTTAGATTGACTTTTAACGTTACCAAGGAGAAGATACGTGGTCTCCTACTCAAGGCATTTGCGACCACATTTTCCTTTCCCTTTATGTAAGAAATACCAAAATCGTACTCACTCATAAACTCACTCCATCGCCTTTGCCTGGCATTTGGATCTCTTTGAGTGAAGAGATGTTTTAAACTTTGATGGTCCGTTTTGAGCTGAAAGTTTCGCCCAACAAGATAGTGCCTCCAAATTTTCAGAACTAGCATTACAACTGCCAACTCTAAATCATGAGTCGCGTATAGCTCCTCATGTTTCTTCAACTTCCTTGATGCATAAGCTATCACTCCTCCATCCTGCATTAACATGGCTCCCAACCCTTGCTTCGAGGCATCTGTGCAGACCTTGAAATCCTTTTCCATATCTGGCACTCGTAGAATTGGCACAATAGTTAGTAACCTCTTAAGCTCAATGAATGCACTATCACATTCTTCTATCCATTCATACCTGACCCCCTTGCATTGCGAAGTGGTGATGGGTTTCACTATTTTTGAGAATCCTTCTACAAATCTTCGGTAATAACCTGCTAGCCCCATGAAGCTTCTCACCTCATGGGCATTTTTCAGCACTGGCCACTCCATAATGACCTTTACCTTTTCTGGGTCCACAGATATTCCTTCGCCGAAAATGATATGACCTAAATAGTAGATCTTTTTCTGGAAGAAGGAACACTTTGACAACTTCCCATACAATTTGTTCTCTCTAAGGCAAGACAACACTATTCGTAAGTGTTCCTCATGTTCTCTTTCATTCTTGGAATAGATGAGGATTTCATCTAAAAAGACTTGTACAAAATGGTCTAAGTACTTCTGGAATACGCCGTTCATGAGGCTCATGAATACTGCTGGTGCATTGGTCAATCCGAAAGGTACTACAACAAACTCGTAATGTCCAAACTGAGTTCGAAAGGAAGTTTTTGGGATATCACCTTCCTTAATCCTTAACTTATGATACCCTGATCGCAAATCGATCTTTGAGAATACCGTTGCTCCTTTCATTTGATCGAAGAGGTCATCTATTCGCGTCATCGGGTACCTATTTTTCATTGTAGCACGGTTCAAGTCCTTGTAGTCTATACATAGTCATAAGGATCCATCCTTCTTCTTTACAAAAATTACTGGTGCGCCCCATGGTGAGACACTGGGCCTTATTATCCCTAAGTCCAGGAACTCTTTTAACTGCATTTGCAATTCAAAAAGTTCCAGCACTGTCATCCGATACAGAGTCTTAAATATTGGTTCTACACCAGGTTTTAGCTCAATAGTAAAATCAAGCTCCCTCTTAGGAGGTAACCCTGGTATCTCATTCGGAAAAATGTCCTGAAATTCTGACAATACCGGGTACTGATCCAATGAGGGTCCCTTCCTTTCATTCACTGCTTCCACTACATAAAGTCGACACCCTTGTATCAAGCATCTCTTAACCTTCATAGTTGATATAAAGCATAACGACACTTTTCTCTGTACACCCTGGATCTCTACTGGTCTTCCTTCATCATCGACACAAAGAACCCTCTTTGCGAAACAATCTACCAAAGCTCGATGAGCTACTAACCAATCCATTCCAATGATTAGGTCATACACCCCAAGAGCAGTGACGTATACCTTTAACCTGGTAGTACACACTCCCAGGTCTACTATATAATTATCAACACTAGGTCGTACTGCTTTTTTTTCCCCCGAAGCCATCTCAACTTGTTTAAAGTCATCATGCTCGTAGGCTACCAACCCACTCTTTTCTAATGCAGATGGTGAAATGAAACTATCTGTCGCACCAGAATCAAACAAAATCTTAACATTGATATGATTTAGCGTACCTGATGACTCCACCACCGTGGATTGATGTTTAGCCTGGCGATTATTAACCGCTGCGTAAATATGGTGGTTGCTACTTGCTCTCCCCATCGGTGCCTTTCCTTCTCTATGTACGAACCCTGATTGTAACTCCAGGAAGTCGCGCTGGTAATGGGGTCTTTCACACCTCCAATAGGTAACAAGAGATTTACCCTGTGCACTATTATGTGACTGTCTCTGAAATGAGTTCCTTACCCTGGAACCCTTGCCCCTACTAGTTGTTCCCTGCAATGGTCGTGGACCTGTCTGCACCGTTGGCGATGAACGAGATGCTGCACTCACTGCCATTGAAATCCCTGCATATATTGTCCTTGGCGCGACTCTGTTACCATATGGCAGTGGCCTTGAGCCCCCTCCCCTAGGAAATGTCCCCAGGGCCTTTCCTACAAACCCCGGGCGATGCAAAAATGTTGGTCTTGTACCCCCGGTCAAGTTCATGTGTTCTTCCATGTAATGCACATTTTCCACCGCCTCCACCACTGAAGATGGTTTCCACATCCGCACCATAGCTCTTATCCTAGGGTTCAATCCATAGATGAAGCGCTCTGCCTATCGTTGGTCATTATCCATATATGACACGTATTAGACCAGTTCCATAAACCTGATCTCATATTCTTCTATCATTTTGTTTCCCTGTACTAAAGCATGAAATGCCCCAACCTGTTGTTCCTTGTAGTACGCCGGTAGATATTTCCTCCTGAACTTCTCTTCGAAAAGTTCCCAAGATACTATGTCTGGGGTAAGGTGCAGTTGTCTTTCCAAGTTTCCACACCAGTTCAAAGCGTTGTCTCTTAACTGAAAAATGGCGATCTTTGCCTTTGAATTGGACGCATAGTCCCTTAAGGTAAAACACCTTGTCATGCCTTCCAACCATGCTTCCACGCGTTCACTGGTGCAACCCCTGGAAAACTCTGGAATTTTGGTCTTATACAATTCCTGCTTGATGTCTTCAGGTGGAGGTCCTCCCCCTGAATCCCTTGACGCTTCTAGATTACCCGTTCCAGACGGTGGGGGTTCCACTTCAGTCCCTACCGGTTGTCACCCCTTTAAAGTCTCATTGATGGCTTCCAACGAGCGCAGTATGAGGGCTAGTTCGGACGATGGTGGTGGTGGTGTCGGCGGTGTTGGCAGTGCTTGCGATGAAGCTCCCCTGCCTCAACTCCCTCGAGTCCTGACCATCCTGTATGCTTTGACCTGCATCCACCAAAGTTGTTAGGGTGAGTTCCAGGATGTTTCAAATTGGTGCTACTCAAATTAGAAATAGGGTTAGGCGTAAGTTTTCTTTACTTGTCTATAAACAGCCATTACTCCATTAGGGGATTGGCTAGGTTAGGGTTAGGATTAAGCTTCTAAGCTTGGTTTCTTTGCCCCTACGAAAATAACTATTGGTTCCTTTTCCCTGTAGCTATGCTAGCTTTGTGCCTTACTTGCCACTTCCTATGCTTACTCTCCTAGTGCATATGTCACCTCCTTCCCACTTGTCCTAGTTTGAGCCCTTTTAATTTACTCTTACAACTTGATTAAAAAAAGAAATTCTGACCTTATGTTTATTAATTTACACCGAAAGGTGTACACCTATTAATAATGGGCATAATTAATGATCTTTTAATCTTATTTAACCTTAAACCCTTATCTAATGGCTATGCATTGAAGATGCTGGCATGTTCTTAAGCATCCTCCAAAATCAATGGGTTTGATTTATTGTTCATAACTTTCTTGCATTTATCAAGGCATCCATTAACATGTTTACTTTTTAACATTTACCTAATCACAATTTTTTTTTCTATAAGGTTATATAATTACCACGTTTGATAATTAAATAGGATTAAACCGTGACATCTAAACAATTATCTCCAACTGCCAGCCCCGTTTTGGCGTTCACCAGCGCTATGTACCTTTTGGCGTTAGTGTTCTTTTTAAGACGCTTCGGTTGGTGGGTGGTATTGGGTATGATAATTAAAGTATTTATAGGTGAAATTATTTGTAAAAGTCACATCGTGAGGTGCATTGGCAGGGCGGGATTTATAAAGACTTGACCGGTGGGGAGGTCTGGGGTTTGATCCTCGCGGACTCCATAAATTTTTTTTTTTCTTTTGTTTTACTTATAAAAAAAAGGTCAAAATACCCAATTAATTTAATTTAATTTATTTTAATTAATTTAACTTAATTTAATTTAAAATTTTAAATAAAATATTTTTTTTTTAATCCCCCCCCCATTTGTTTTTAAAATAATTATAATTAAAATAAGTTAAAAAAAAATTAAAACAATTAATTTATTACAATTAAATTAATAATAAGAAAAATAAACAACAAAAAGAAAAAAAAATAAAAAAATAAAAAAAAAATTACTCGTGAATCGGCATCATGGGTCCTTGCATGAGGCCCACGTGCCCCCTCCTCCAGGTGCTCATCTCCTTCTAGACTTCTTTTTGGCCTCATGTGCACTGGTGGGAAACCTTACTTTAGAAACCTTTGCCATGTCTGAAAACTCTGGGTGGGAAGCATGTTCTAATAACAGGAGGGTCCAGCGGTATTAGCCTTGCTATCGTCAAAGAGGATCTATCTCTGGGAGCTCTCGCTACTTTGATAGCCAGAAGCTCTGCGAAACTGGAGAAGGCAATAGACAAGCTGGTGTTCGGGCGGTGTAGTGTACACGACCTTGTCAACATTCATGGACAAGTTATGGTGCAGCTGGGAATGGGAAAGGTAAAGTGAGAGCTTGTTACAGTGCTATATACAGTTTTGGAGATTCTCTGGCAGATACATGAAATTTGTTAGCGGCAGTTGCTGGTGATCGTGATGGTAATCTGCCTTATGGAAAAACATATTTTGGCAAAGCAACAGGCCACTTCAAGTTTTCTGTACCTCAATCATGGATGGTAGGAGAGCAGCAACTCTTCGAGCTTCTTGTTGGAGACAAAGAGTCTATAACCAGTCGCTAAAATGAGCATTATTTAAGGTTATATATAAGTCAATTCAGCACCGAAAGCTCTGCGAGAGGAATAGACAAAAAGGTTGAAGTGGTATCGCCATTTTTTAAAGGGAAAATCGTGTTTTTGGATCGAAATTTCGACAGTGCTTGCTATATTTTCAGTTTCTGGTAAGTGGGTATCCGTTTATCTTAGGGCCATTTATCCCAATTTGTAATGATTTTCAGCAGCAATATGGCATTTGTCTCATCTGAATTAACGTTTATCTTGACCTAGGAATTTTTTGCTGGTGGCCATTAGTGTATTATATGAATGGGGTCTTTCGAATTTTTGTGGATCCAGAACTGTGTGTGTTTGTATTACAATGAGTGCATATTTATAATAGTAGTTTTATGGCAAGATTCGATACTGAAAAAATGGATTTTCAGTGAATGCAACTAGATGATCTCTACAATGAAAAATAATTAACATAAAAATAGACTAAATCCCATCTATGTCCGTCCCATTAAAACCTTCATTGAAATCCAGAGTTAAACTGAAAAAAAAATCAATCAAACAAATCATCGAGTGATAAAATATGCTGAATTTTCCTGCATGGGAGGTTTTCCTCTCGACGGTTTGAACTTCTATGGCCAAGTATTATAATTTTTCTATTATTTTAGTTGTTGAACCATGTCATTTTGAAAAATGAAGTGATCCTATTTGTGGCTTAGAAACATAGTTACCAAACTCGAATTTCAATACGGTACTCCTATATATAAAATAATAATAACATGCAATCGAAAGGTTACTTGGACGACTTTCCTGGCAAGGGTTTGCATCTCCTTTACAGTGTAAGGCATATAAGCAAAATAACACCCAACCAGTAGGCGAGGAATCCCTCCGTCAACTACCCTACGACAAGCCAACCTGAGATGGAAGAGCATTTTCATGATGGGCAAGGGCACTACAATTGTCATTTGGGTGGGCGCAGAATCGGATATCATACATGCCATTTTTTTTATAATTGTATAATGGGCGAACGACCTGCAACTGTATGTACTTTTATTCATTCTATAACTTCCATTTCTGCGGCTTGAAGAGTTGGATCTTCTGGAAATAGGACGCTGCAATTGTCTGTATTTATATTAATTTCATGATTTCAACCTCTATAAATTTCCATCTTCTTAGGATTCACGTTGTTTTCCGTATCTCTTATTTCTCTAGTATCATCATCATTATATTTTTCTTTATAGTTTCTCTCATGTTTGAGTTTTCAAATATGTTAGGCTACGAGTGGAAGATGTTGGGTTGGTACATCTTTGGAATCGAACCCTTCACAAAACCACTTCACAGGTCAATTCCAAACCGACGCTTCTGCATGCATGTAATAGAAGGGCATGAGGTTGTGGGAAGCACCTATGTCAATCATGCTTTTGTTCAACACTTTTTCCAAGATCCTTAATGATACGTATAGCGGTGGAGGTTTCGCAGGGCTGGTCTTTACTATTTATATGTCGGCACTAGGCTCTCCATTTGAGGCTGAGTATGATTGGCGGTTTCTAGGTATAATGTTGCGTTAAGTTTGTAAATCTTTCCTATGAGAGTGCAGTTAGCAAGCTTACATTAGCAGGGCATAAAATGGATTTGTTACCATTTGTGAAATGCTCAAGGCATTGATATATTTTTATTTTATTGTATTCTATTTTTCTTTTATTTATTTAATTTTATTTTTTTTAAATAATGAAGTACTAGTAGTTACAATCCATTTGAATTAATTAATAAGAATTATTTTTCCTCAGTTTCTTTTTAGATAATTTTGAGTAGCCGTATTCATTAATTAGAAATGTTGAGAGGATGAGGGATCTGTATGAGACACAAAATGAATCGAATAGAAAAGGGTTTGCGTGTTGATATCATTTATGGGTAATATTGATTAGACCTTAAAATTCGATGTAAATTTATCAAAGGCGGGCAGAGTTCTGTATAGATTTATTTATGGAGTTTTGGCCCTTAGGCCCAGATTTCAAACGAATGCTCTAATACCATTATGTAGGAGACGAGTTTAATTTAACATCTAGTAATTCTACAACAAGACAGTAATTTCTACTGGGTTTATGAAAGTTCAATAATTCCAAAATATTTTAACATGTACGCATAAATTTAACAATGAATAATAAATTTAATAACAAATTAATAAAAAAACAATGCATAATTCTAAATAAATACTTGAGCCTGATGCTAAATAATATTCGTTTGTCTGTCGCTTGCCTCCTTGACCGCTTCTGCTGGACACTTCTGAAAACCGTTCCTCCATACCAACTAGGTAGCTCCCTAGCTCGAGGATATCAACAGATATACTGACCCTCTGTGCCCAAAACCCCCAGTAACTTCGGTGCACTATATCAATCCTACTCCATAACTTCACTTCTATCTGCAAATCCAGAGCTCCCCCAAAATTCATTCCCCAACCTCCGTAGTATAACCTCCCGTCCAACTCCTTCCCTTCCTTATCCCTCCTTCACCGACTCTCCCCCCCCATTTACTCCCTACCAAACCCATTTATTACTCCTATCCTTTCCCGTTAATGTTGTTATCTTCTCGGGATTCATAGGTTATCCCTTGTTGTATACGCAACCATTTTATATCATATACCATTAATCTATTAAATCCATTATGCAAGTTATTAAATATAGTTTGTAGTTAAATTATTAATTAATTAATCACAATTATATCCTCTAATTAATTAATAACTCACTTAATTAATATCATTAAATCATATTTGTTTAATTAATACCTTGTTAACAAAATTATTCCCCTAATTAGTTTTACTTTATAATTTCTTAAACATTTATCCAACTAGGGTCATTACAGGGATATGGGCTATTATTTGAATTCTACAAAAATAGGGTAGAGTGTTGCAAGTTAGGCCAAGTAGGAGTGGAAACTAGTTGGTTTGTCTAGGGTGCAGTAGGATATTTTTGGGACTGCCCGGTGGGATTAGAAAATGGTTGGCCCTGCCATGTGTTTCCAGGATTGTGTTGTTCATTATATTGTCCATCAAAGAAAGAAGAAGGATCATGTAGCATACCTAGGGGGTGCGTTATCCATTTGTGACATTGAGCTATCAAATATATCAGTTTTGTTTATTCTTTTTCTTCTCTAAAGATGACGTTTAGTCATGAGGGTGATGGGAATTGTTCTATCATGTGATTTTTAGCATAGATACCACAGGTTCAAACCATGTCCATGGGAGACTCCCTTGGACTATGCTTCTTCCTGTACTATGAAAAAATAAAATCAACAAATGTTCTATCTCCTCTTGTCTTTGTTTAGCCTACAAAACATCCAATTGCATAGTCAAAGTACCCAAAATGTTAGTTTTAGAATTTTCCAAAGGATTTCCAATTTCTGCTTGGGTGACACTTCCACTAGTAATGTTGCTACTTCTGGTGATGGGGCCTTGTATTCTCGATGTGGTTCGTGTACTACCGCATGTGCACCTGATACACAATTGGACAATTTTGTCATACGTTTCTTGATAAATATATCCTTTTCCCATTAAATTCAACATCTCTACTCACTCTTTCTTCATACCTTTTATTAGATTGGCTTTAAGTACCACACCTGGTAGTGTATAGTAAGGTGATCTCTGCAGGTTATATTGAAATCTTTAAACATATTATTCTAGCGTTCAATTTTCTTTTGCAATCATTTTAAATATTTCATCCTTAAATCCCTGGTTCTATAGTAGTCTTGATATTTCGTAAGGAAAGCTTGTTTCATTTTGTCCCATGAATATATAGTACCTCCCCCTAGTCCCATAAACCATCGTAAAGATGATCCTTTCAAAGTGGAAGGAAATAACTTTAGTTTATGGGGTTCGAAGTTATAGTCATATCCTCTACATAGGACATAAAATTCAAATAGGAATGCGTCAGGGTTCCCTGAGATCAATCCATTGAAGGCTGGAAGATTATGTAGTGGAGTGGCTTTAATTGGGGCATTAACAACCAGATCAGCTATAGAATATTTCAAAGTGGAATTCTGGGGTTGTGGTTGATTTTTCTATTCTATTTGGTAGAAAATGTGCCAATAAGCCTCAGGGATTTCTTGGTCTGGGTGTTCTACTCGGGGTGGATGACTACTTGGTCGCTTAGAAGATTTGTCGATGCTACTTATGTCTAGAATTTCAGGTGTTCCTTCTCCTTCCAGAATCACAGGAGATCCAGGTTTAGTTGATTTTGGCTTTACTCAACAATTCCATTGGTCTCCCCTTCTCCTTCTCTCAAATTACAACAATTTCCCTCAACTAAAGGACTAAAAAGTGGAGTGTGTATATTTTGGAAACTATGTTCAGTTCCTTCAGTTCTGCTGTGAACCTCAGCGTAAGTTGCAGTTGGTGAATTTTTTTCTTGATGGACTCAGGTAGAACCTTTTCGAAGTCCAACCAAGGCTTGAGATTCATATTTTCAGATAATTTCATCTATAAAAGTGCTCCTTCTAGGGGGCACTAGGCCCTGGGATTTTGTAGTTTTTTGTAAGTTTTTTTTTTTTTTTTCAGGTTCTTTCTTCTTAGTCATACACACCAAAACAACTTCTATGCACCTATGTAACCTCTATGCATTAGATGAAGGTAGCCCTTGGCATAATCATTTTACTTGTTGCCTGCGTAGGTTCTTACCTTCTATTTTCAATACCTCATTATTTCAGAGACGCAACCTATACTATCCATGACAATCTCCCCAAAAGCGAGGCCAAAATGTTGGGCTCTAAATATGTCCTAAAAAAAACTTAGTCTAACATTAATTTTATCAACTGAGGATTCATCTTTTCTCTCAATATTGTCAAAAAAATTAATGGAGATAATTTGTAGAGGATTAAATCATGTATATAGTTCAGTTACAACAAATCTAGTTCTATCTAAATTACTGTAATAATCAAGTTCTTCACACATTAACTACAAACTTTGAAACTAATAACTCAATCAACAGAAAATAAATTCTGAGCAATAACACACCATGAAACAAAACATCAATTAATTACTGAACTCATTCATTTATTCAAGAAACAACAATTTAATCTACAAAAACACTAATGAATCAATCTCTCAATAATTAACTAATCTATTGGAAAGGAACAACGATCTACTGAGATTTAATAAAGAACAAAAAATGCGAATTTAATGAAAGGAACAACAAATGTGAATTTAATCAAAGGAAAAACAAATGCAAACTTAAGGAGAAGAATCCACAAACAATAAATTGACAACAATCAGTATTTGAATATCAATCGATAATTTATTTTCTGCAAATAGAATAACACAACCAATTCATAATAAAACAACACATCGATGAATCTATTCTAGTTGTTGAAGGAAATATCAAATCACATAATTATAACAGTATCGATAAAATTACAGATAAGACAATAGCTTATGTCGACTCGGCCCATGGTCTTCAGAAGATACTATTATGAAAAACTCAGTACGTGGAAATGATCAAAACGCTTGAAGCTTCAATTAATTTCATAATTGATAAGTCATTTACAATGGGATTGTTGTACAGAGTGTCAACAATCAAGAGATCTAAATTCTGGTATATATCTATGTTGTTCACTCTTCTTTATATATTACAATGAGACAAGTAAATTAAGTTATCCCGAGGATCAAGAGATCCTCGCGATCACTTTTACTATTTATGAAGATTGCAAGCTAAAAGGTCAATTTTCCTTTGAATTGTTTTGTGCCTGATCTCTTCGATATTAAATGGTCTATGTGTCTTCATGATATTCTTGATTATCCTCAGTTAACAACAATTGTCCATTTCTGCATAAAATCAAAACAATTCAAACCAAAGATTAGAAAATATTTAATATCATTTAATATTATTTCCTAAGAGCTTTTTAATCATTTTCTTCCCTAATTACTTCAAACTAATAGAAATTTCAAAAAATAATATATCATAAAACAAAGTAACAAGGATATATTTACACCTTTTTCTTACCCCAACACTATCCATGGGTCGTAAGACTCAGGGATTTCACCAACAAAATTCGATATGATATTAATCGAGGCAATAAAGGAGGAAGAATAACGAGTGGTGGAATATGAAATTTACCTATTAACGTTGAATCTTTTAAAAGACCCACCCCAGCATTCTCATAACCAAGAGGTGTTTTCTAAATGAAAGGTATGTTTCTAGTATGTGAATCAAAATGAAAAAGATTCCAACTAATCAAAAACTACAAAATTTTCCAATTTTTCCTTTTTAAAAAATATTTGAATGTAACAATTTTCTTTGAAAGACTACTAAAAGAAGAATGACTTCAGTTCTTGCTTTCTCAAATCGGATCATAGATGTAATGAAGAAAAGAAAGTGTAATCCAAGAAAACTAGCACATTCTCAACACTATTCCCAAATTAAACTCAAATTGTAGAAAAAATTTAAATGAATATAAAACCTTTTGTCAAATACAAACAAAAAATGTCTCTCAATCAATTAACAATCCAGAAAGTAAAAACAATCTAAAACTCCAAATAACTCAAAGACTCCTTGTCAAAAAAGCACTCAGAACCAAGATCTCGAGATTATATCCTTGTGACAAGAAACAAAAAGAAAAACTTGCAAAGTTTACAAAGAAGACTTTCAATTTCTGAAAATCAACCAAATGTAGACTTCAAAGTTATAAAACAATCATTCACTAGTGTAATAATTTCATCTTAGGAAATAGAGGAAAAACTAAGTAGAGAAAATAAAAATGGTTATCACCCAACAGTTCTTAGAGGAATCATCTCAGGTTGCAATGGAGCATAGTGCGACAATTTAGGGTCATCACAAGCTGCCAATAAGGTACAGTGAAACGTCATCACACTGGTATGCACTAGTAGAGTGCGATGCCAGAGGATCATCGTGGGCTATCAATAGGGTATAGTGCAACGATCTCTGAAAATAAAGAAAAATGGGAAGAAAGACAAAACTTTTCACTGAACCTTAAGACCCAGGGAGTAAATATGGATAACCCACAGACTTAGAGAATGACATTAACCAAAAGAAGACAGGCTAAAAGAAAATAATCTAGGCAAAAAAAAAAAAAGGTCGTATCCCCAGTATGGTCTCCAATTTTGTTATCAGACTAGTCGGTAAGTGTGGACACGGAAAAATATTCTTAACTTCCACGGGAAACTAGAACAAACAAGACAAAATACATACTTCACCTTAAACTTCATTGTCATATAAACTAGTTTAGAGAGGTACAAGTGACATACCTTTTAAACAACGCTTGATCCTCGCTAGTGTCATCCTTGTAGCTCCTTCTTTGAGTTTGTGAGATGGTGAACCTGTTTCAAGAAGAACAACCAACAAATATCTATATATTCCAATGAATTTTATGTATAAAATCAAGGAGTTATACAATAAAAGTTAAGACACTTTTATAGTGAACAAATGTATCACTGCATTATATTAAATGGAAAGTGGAGAATAGAACCCATGCCTTGATTTTGCAATTTCTCCTTTCAGTGTCTCTTTTCTCCAACACACACACTTTGCACGAATTCCTTTGATGAAGAAGATCAACAATCTAACTTAGAGAACTAAGGCAAAGCGCTCAAGCATAATTTGTAGTCGAACTCTCCATGCATATCCAAGCCTTATCCTATTCAACCTTAGCTTTTTCCATGAGGTATACCTCTTTATATAGGGTGAAAGAGAGATGGATAAGAAGATTAGGATGATCCCACTAAATCAAGGAAGTGAGTAAGATCCACACCGATCAGAGGCCACCTCATCTTCTAGAAGATTCCCTTATAAAAAATTCATGAATTTAGAATTTTTCCTTTGCTTAAGCATCATCGCACCCTATGTACAAAGAGCATGTGATGATGTCGTAGTCCATTTTTAGTGCATAGTGTGAAGATCAAGCATCATGGCACCCCGTGCATACAATAGGGTGTGACAACATTCCCTGTTATGGATTTTGAAAAAGGAAAAGAAAACGAATTTTATGATGGAGAAAGTCTCTTTTAATATTTTTAGGGAACATGAGAACATGGTGACAGTTGATCACCGAGGTGACCAAAATAATTTTTAACTTCCTTGGGAATAGGTTTTGGGAGAGAGGGAAGTCGAAAAGAAGAATCTGGTAGAGATCAATCCGAAGAGGCTTGGGGACAGGTATGTAGAAAATGTGTTTCCAATAGTCTTGGAAGCTCAATACCTTGGGGAAAGAGGAAAAGGGGAATCTCGGTAAGGATCAAATTCAAGTTTCTAGAAAAGGATCAGTATATTTCCCACATGACTCTAAATGTTGGAGCGGTCATGTGAACAAAGTGGCTCCACAAACCTTATCCTGTAAAACAAAAGAAGGAGATCAACCATGGAATCAAGGAAGACTAGATAATACAATAAAAAATGTATTTGCTTCCTTTAAAACAAATTATGAGAGAGTGTTAGGTTTATTTAAATATAACATGATGACTGTAGGTGAGTGTCTTAAGACTATATATGATAATTCAAAATAAAAGAGTAGGATTTGTATGCGAGAGAACATAGTATGAAGTCATGCAACATAACATGTTAGAAAGAGGATGTAGAATTTGAATTAGTCAATCAAAAAATAATTAGGCACAACCTCATCCAAGACATGCAATAGAACATCAGACCTTCCAACCACATAGTATCACTAAACACTTCGAAATCAATGAATAGTTGAAACAAATATCAACACAACGTCATAGGTCAATAACAATCATGAAGTCATCTGAAATCATTAGATATAAAGGAATAATGAACACCAATAAACAAAAATCATCCAACAATATAAAACCTCCAACTCCGTCAAAGTAGGGAAAGACATAACATTAGGGTCAAGCGGTAGAGGATTAGGCAATAGGATTGAAATTTTAGTAGGGGACCCCTTTCCTTTCGCTTGTAAAAGAAAAAAGAAAAAAGGGGGATTGTTGTGGCTACAACACTAGCCTTCGACACCATTAGTGCTCCACCTTGGCTTGTATATTTATATGCACTAGAATCCAGTAATCAGCTTTAGTGGCCTCCATAAGGGTTTATGCCTAAAGGAAATTGGCTATGAACAAATTCATTTTCATCCTCCACTGGAGTAGGATTTTTTTCCTCCTCCGCAGAACTCACAAACCAGGGGGTTTGAACTCAGCCTCTATAGCCTCCTGCACATGACTCACAACCCAAGCAATGAGAACCAACAATTTCAAAAAACAATTTGGCCTTTCTATAAGCCTCCTTGTCCTCTGCACAACCTTCTCCTTCCTCTCAACTGTGGGTGAAATCTATGCGAAACTCTTCTCAAAATTGTGTAAAACCTTTGTTGATTCCCTCTCTTCTCCAAAACTTTTCTCTAGATTCAACCTCTGTGGGTTCCTCCTCATGGCTTACGAAACTAGCGAATTACTAAATCTCACATGCGACCTTCACCATATGGCCTGGTCCTCATAGATAAACTTCAACTCAACTCTACTTCCTTTTCCTTGGAAGCAAGAAACCTCTCTCAGCTAGAATTCATTAACCCTCAGCGATATCCTTACGGATCGACCCTTCAACAATTGATTTTTCCACCCGCATATCCAAACACTCAACCCACAACTCCAATTCTATGTGTGGACATCCAGGTTTAGCCAGGGTTTATTCCTAAAAATCATGACCTATGTATCCTCTTTCCACTAATCACAATATTTATGGAAACCAAACCCTCTTTCTCATCTACATGTGAGAAACAAATCGACTCTTCCCTGAAAAACATGAAAAATGGCATTACAAGTACATCAAGATCCAATAGAAATACTCACAATAACAAGTAGAAATTTTCCACAACAATCACTCAAGAGGGCCACAAAATAACCAATCAATACACATTAATCACTTAAGAGGGCCACAAAATGTTGCCAGGAATTTAAATCACTATAATTAAAGATGGAGTTCATTTCTAAAGAGGGAGGACACATTGCCAAATGTGGAAACAAATGAGGAAAAGCATTATGATCTCCCCAAAAAACCAACTATGTGTTGTTCAATAACTATCTATAAATAGCGAATAAACTATCAATCACATGCAAGTTCACGGAGGAGTCTATGGACATATTGGACTCTTTGGTGGACCAGCTAAAGATTTGCATAATACATAATAAATATTTGGTGTATGAAAATTGTATAATCTTAAATTCATACCATTATGATTTATCACCCATGTATAAGTTCATGGAGGAGTCTATGGACATATTGGATATCATATATAGAGTTCTAAATTGGTGGATCAATTATGGACTATATTCGATTTAGACAGAGCCCATATCTGAATGGAACATAGTAAAAAACTATAACTTTCCTTAAATTTAAACAAGAAAATATAACAAATATTTGCAAAACTCTAAAAATTGCATGGGTTTTTCATCTGGATTTGCCACCAACACCTTATGCCAACATTTCCACCAACACCCTACATCAACATTTCCTCTAGTGCAAAAGCTCACTAGTCCACCAATGATCACCTGCAATCTCTATAAAGTAACAATGTAATGAAAGGACGGTCATATATAATGTATCTTTTTGGTTTAAAGATCTTTGAGCCGAAAGTTCTTTTGGATTAAAAACATTTTCAACTGAACTTTCTGCTTCCAAAGAAAAAAAATTTGCCTATCATTTTTGTTACATGAAATCCAAGAATGTCATTCATGCGTCATTCGATTTGACGTGGAATGTTTCTTCCAAAAATTCTACGTTTTTGGCCTAAAAGTTCAAAACTTCAGCTGAAAAAATAATTCTAACAACTTTTCTACCCCCATTCTCACGAAAGTATTACCCACCTTCATAATGTTAGCTACGTAAAATTACACAGAGATGGGAAAAATGGTAATTTGTGGTTGTCAAAACATAAGTCTATGGTGAAGACATTGATGAGGTTTAGTATGAACATTATGAAAATGGTAAATATCACTTTAGCTATCCATTGTAAGATTCTTCAAGTCTATGTCCTTATTGTACATAATAAAAGGATTATATATATCTCATATACCATATGTCAGTATAGAGGGAAGGATGATGTTTGCGATAAAGTGTTCAAGACTAGATATTTCACACACAGATGGTCTTGTGAGTGGACACATGGTGAATCCAAAGCATTGGAAATGGGCTCTTTAATATCTTACAGGCACATGTATCACATACAATGGTTGTATTGATTTAGTATGTGGTTATGTTGATTTAGATCTTGCAGGAGATTTGGACAAGAGGAAATCTACATTGGGTTATGTCTTGCATGAATGTAAGGGTTATGTCTAAATTTTTTTTTTAGACTATGCTTATGTTTATGGATTAGTTGATTTACCATTTAGGAATTAAAGAGAAGAAGAAGATTTAATGAAAGAATGTTGCATCCATCATAAATAATGCATAATATAAAATGAACATTAAGAACAACAAACCATAATGCCAAAGATCAATAGCGAAGTTTGACATGGTTGTCTACATCTTCGGGCCTTTGTCTCAATGGGGGAGGCTTTCTTATTAATCTTCAATGCTTCAAAAATACATCAAAAGTACATCAGTTGGATTACAAATTGGTCTGATTTTGTTCTTCTTGACCTAAAGAATCCATCACAACTAACAACATTGAAAAGTGTTGAGCATAGCTCCCGAAAATGGACTCCAAAGTTCGCTTCCTCAATGGCTTTCCTACATAAAAATGGATTAAGCTTCATAAAATATTCAACATTCATATGTTCTGAACTTTTCTAGACTATCAAAAGCCTTTGGTTTATATAGAATTTGAGTTGAGGATCCTATCCCAACTTCCTTCCAAGATTTGGACTCAAATCGGGCTCGAGATCCCCCAATAATGGGAAAAATCCACAAAACATGAGGCTAAATAACAAAAAAATCCATTTTCCTAAGTAAGAAGCCCACTTTTTGGAAAATTATTGATGTGCACCCCTTTTCCCAAGGCTGTAGGTCTTATGGGTGGTCCATGTGTCCAAATGCTAGGCGTTGACGTCGTAGTCCTCTGCCTTGGTCATGTGCAAAGCCATATGGCCACACATTGTTCAACCACCTACCGCAACCCCCTTCATCTTCCAGTCTAGCGCCCTTGGTTGCGTGGAAGGATGCTCTAGTCGACAGGTATTCCCCGTCAACCGAGGCTTATCCCAAAATACCAGCCAACTATCATAACAAAATGGATTACTTCCATAGGTATAACAATAAACAATGGTAGCTCGAGTGGTTAAAGTGTTTGGTAAAGTCATTGGTACCCTAACAGGTCATGGGTTCAATTCCAATGAAGTGAAAACAAAATTGTTGACTTGGCCCTCATTGGCCTCATCTTAGGTGGCACATGGCACCCTCTAATTGGGCCACATGTCACACCCATACTGGCCCATACAACTGAGTCACCTACACAATCACCTTGCTAACTCACCTGCATAGACAACACCATACATTATGCGTCATGCCCATAGCCTTCCATGTCACTGCCACC
The DNA here is from genome assembly GCA_009831015.1 of Picea engelmannii. Lineage (NCBI taxonomy): Eukaryota > Viridiplantae > Streptophyta > Pinopsida > Pinales > Pinaceae > Picea > Picea engelmannii. Next base: position 21,667 of record ML843314.1, read on the forward strand.
TGTCATCTGTACCCTGCCACATCACTATACGGACTACCACATCAACATCCATAGAGTCTAATCATCTACCACCTCAACACCTAAAAATGACAAAAATGCATGCCATGTGTTAGCCTCCGATGTTTCCATGTCAACATCATGACGTCTTGTTGACGTCATCTTCCACGTTAGCAGTACGACCTTTGACTGTTGACTTTGACCTTTGACTTTTTTTTTGCTTGTTTGGGAAAAATTACCACAAACAAGGGATCTCATACACCAATTTGAGTCCCACAGACAAAGGGGTCTCATACACCAATTTGATGTCACCCTTGGCTATGACCTTAAAAATAGATTATTATAATATTATTAAAATGATATTTTAATATTTATGTTTGTTAGCTTTTCACACATTCTATAATAAAGCAACTTACCTTGCATGATACAAAAGGCACATTTATCTAAACAATTATTTTTTAAAACAACTTAACTTGCATTCGAGGACACTTTGGATATTTATTAAAATGATGTATATTTATCTTTTTCTATTATTTTTTATTAATATATTTATATCCATTACCTTGAACTACATGTATCATGTTGCCAAACACTCCAAACAATACGTAATATTGAGGCATCATGCATATACATCATAATATATTATTATTTAATGGTAAGAGGAGGTGCATATACATTATTGGCTTCTATTAACAATAGTATTTAATAATATACAATATAATAATAATAATAATAATAATAATCTCTTACGATTAGTTCAATTGGTCAAGGTATTTAATATTGAGGCATCATGCATATACATCACAATAGCTTATTATTTAATGCTAGGAAGAGGTGCATATACATTACTGGCTTCTATTAATAATAATATTTAATAATATATAATATTATAGTAATGATAATCCCTTAGGGTTAGTTCAATTGGTCTAGAGTGAGATGTTAGTCGTTTGTTGATTTTGTCTAGGTGAGGCCCCATAATCAAAACCCACTCTTTACCACACTAACACATTTCGTCAAAAAATTAATAATTTAATTTTTAAAATCACATTGAGATCAAATATTAATATATTTATATCCATTACCTTGAAGTACATGTATCATGTTGCCAAATACTCCACACAATATGTAATATTGAGGCATGCTACATATACATCATAATATATTATCATTGAATGGTAAGAGGAGGTGCATATACATTATTGGCTTCTATTAACAATAGTATTTAATAATATACAATATAATAATAATAATAATCCCTTAGGATTAGTTCAATTGGTCTTGGGTCAGAGGGGACCACACAATATGTAATATTGAGACATTATGCATATACATCATAAATATTATTATTTAATGCTAAGAGGAGGTGCATATACATTATTGGCTTCAATTAATAATAGTATTTAATAATATACAATATTATAATAATAATAATCCCTTAAGGTTAGTTCAATTGGTCTAGAGTCATATGCGATTTTATCGTGCTTGTTATTAGTTTTTCTTTTGATTTCCTCGAAGCGAGGACCTATAATCAAAAATCAGTCTTTACCTCCGTAGACTTTACCAGTCAAATGGTTGGGCGGAGGGGGGTCCCATGTCCTACAAACAAGGAGGTCTCATACACCAATTTGATGTGCTCGCTTGACCGTGACCTTAAAAATAGATTATTATTATTATTATTATTATTATCATTGAAATCAAATATTAAATTATTTTAGAAGAGACTATAAATCCCGTTTATATGACTATTTAAATATTAAATTTTAATCTATAAACCATAATTAAATGAAAATTAAATAGCATCCAAATATTTAAATCCATACTAAAAATGAAAATCCATAAAAATGGGAACTGAAAGGGCTACGTAGAAACTCTCAAATATAGAAAATTAAAATCAATAACAACCATAACCACCCACCAACCTTATTCCTTATTCATCGGTCTTCAAGAAAGCTATGCCAACAAAACTAGCACTATAAATATTCAAAAACCTTATAGCAAATTCGATTTATTTATGCTTGAATCATTGTATGAGTACGAGGCTAGCTACTATGTTCTTGACTAAAAATGAGAGAAAGTTAAACCCGTGGAAATGGCACAGAGGGGAAAGCGAAGCAGGGATGGTGTATCCAATATTGACGAAACAATCGATCAAGTCAGTGGGGAAAAGTCATCTCGTCCTTTATCCGCTGATGACCTACTCATCAATGGCCCCAAAGATGAGTCCATGATGACCCCACCACGGAAGACGTGGGAGCAGCGGAGGCAAGATGTCCCAAGAGACAGGCACCGTCGAACTGAGGACGGCTATGATAGAAGGGTTCGTGTGCCCTGCAACTACGTATCGTGGCTTACCGAAATAACTCGAAATCTCATCGACAAATCGGACGGGACGACCCTTGAATGGTTGTACAAAAAATATTGGTTATCTGGAATATGGCCACAATAGGCTATTCCTTCGACCACAACAATTAATTCCACTCCTCTCTCCACAGATACGAACTTTAATGGTGCGTATCTCATCCCAGATGTTGACAGTTCAGTTTTCGCTAGGGAATTCTCTTAAATATAATGTAACCTCAATAATCTGACTGTACACTGCCAGTTGTACTGGACAGCTGTACTTTCTATTTTTGTATTGCTTGAGCCTATTTAGCTAAGCCATCTCCCATTGCATTGTATCTTCTATTCTTCATACATTCCAATACACTGTTCTATTCTTTCTCTCTACATTTCTTGCTTCAGAATTTATCATGGAATCAGAGCTTGAATAGTAAGCCTCTTCACACAGTGTGGAGAGCAACACGATCCTCACAACGGAGAGCTTCATGGATCTTGAGAGCATGCGACACAGTCTCTTTCACAAGGTTTGGAGAGTTGTCCATCATACTCTCAAAACATCCTCGCAGGAAACCTCCATGAGGAAGCATACCATCTTACATTCAAAAGAACAATGTAGGAAGCTTGCAGAGGTTGCAGAGCGTACTACGCTCGAAAGAATGAGGAAGCAGAGACCGAGAAAGAAGAAACTTTAAAGTTTCTTGAACAATTTTCAAGAATCATCAAAGATTTATGAAGAAGAGCTACAGGAGGCAGGAACTCTTGAAGAATTCAAAGAATTAGTTCAAATTCACTAAAGATTCTTGGAGAAGCGATAATTGTTTAAAGATTCTTGGAAATCGCTCAAATATGTCAAATATTGAAGCAGTGAACAAAGAATACGTGTATTTCTTTCAAATCTTTGAAAGATTCACAGATATTTCTTCCACAGGAGCAAAGAACATGTCTCAGGTTCAAAGAATAACCGTCGCGACCATAAGATTCATCCTGAGAACAAACCTGAAGCGGGAAACTAGTTTAGAAGGGATGAGGAGAGCGCAGAAAAGGCGGAAGAGTTTCAGCCATTAGATCTTGTGCAGAGGCCTGACAACGATTGGATCCACAAGAAAGTGCACGAGGTTTAATCCTCTACAGCGCCAAGGAATTTTTTGACCTATGAAGTCCCGACATCATCTAGATTGTCCATCAAGAGACACGTGGTGAGATCGTGGCACTTCGCTGACTTGGAAAGTGTAAAGGTCAGAAGACTGCCGTGAGAATTCGTGAATCATGAAATTCCGAGTCATTATGGACCTTTGGATCGTGAAAGATCGTGAGCCATCGATATTGTTCCATCACAAAATCGGTAATCTAGAGTTGGACGTGCAAAGGAGATTGCACTCCAAAAACTCTGATACACGATATCACGAAATCCTGAGAGCACTTGTGAGTCGTCCATCTCAGAAGACATGTGGCAGCAGATCCAAGTGCCATCAAATCGGCATTTTAGAGTTCACGGTTTTGAAAGACCCTAGCAATAAGAGTTCTAAACTCGTGAAATCGCGATTCCCGAAATAGCGATCATATCTCAACCGTCGATTTAACCGGACACGTGGTGGACATCAAGTAAACCATCGACATTTCGACATCCGGGGTTGCAAGTTGACAGAGAAGTTGTGTCAACGGAGCATCACAAGTCGCGATATCCTGAGGTTGAATCAGGGCCATCCATATTGTGGGGACATGTGGTCTAAATCCAAGGACTCAGGAAAAGTACTGAAAAGGCAAAGGGCCATCGGCATATCGGGATTCGGCAAATTGCGAATCCTAAGGACAAGAAGCACGAGCATTTCGGAACTCTGAAGTCTGAAATCCCGACAGGAGGAAAGCTCCGTTGTGGGGCCCAGCTGACGTCATCTCGTCAAAATGAGGGATCGGGAATCTCCATGGGGAAACCCCCGAAGAAGACTTGAGTCATCCATATGTTGGGACACGTGGCGAAGATCAAAGGAATCGAGAAATTTCCTGAAAGGAAAGCGCCATCGGTAAATCAGAGATTGGGGAATCAAGGAGTCAGAAGAGATCGTCATCAGGGTTCACAAAGTCCCGACTCGCGATATCCCAATAAGATCTGGACCGTCAGATCACAGCAAGATCTGGACCGTTGAATAGTCCAAAGGAAAATTTCACGTCTCGGCAAATTGAAAGGAAAAAAAAATGGGAAAATCCCATAGCGCTTTAACATCAAGGCGTGTGGTCACATTGCACGGTGACTAAGGCCAAACTCAAGGCCGATAATCTCTCTTCGGCCATCGGCAAATCGACATTTCGGTGATCAGAGGTAAATATGAAATTTCCCTCTATTTTTTCTGTAATTCTTTTTTATGGCGTCGTCTAGCAATGTAGGACGAACTGAGGGTTCGATTCTTCTTGGAAAGAATTATGAGTTTTGGTCTCTTCGGATGAGATCATTCTTGCAAGCACAAGAGTGTTGGGAACTAGTGGATCTTGGATATGTGGAACCAGATCCAACAACCCTTTCTGCTATGACCAATCCGCAGTGAATTGCTCATGCAACGCAAAGAAATAGAGAAAATAAAGCTAAATTCTGGATTCAAAATTCTGTGGATGACTCGATTTTTTCAAAAATCACAGGCTCTAGTACTTCAAAACAGGCCTGGGACATCCTTAAATATTCCTACCAAGGAAATGACAGGGTCAAAACAGTTAAACTGCAAACCTTATGGATGTAATTCGAGACTCTAAGGATGAAAGAATCTGAAAATGTGGATCAGTTCATGACCAGAGTCATGGGAATCATGAACCAGATCAAACTGATTGGTGAAACCATCACTGATCAGTGAATTGTTGAGAATATTCTTAGAAGTTTACCAAAGAAATTCGAAATGGTTGTAACATCCATCCTTGAATCCAAGGATCTGTCAAGAGTTTCAAGAGATGAATTAATTGGTTCTCTGGTGACACATGAGACCAGACTGCATCTCACAGATGAGTTAATCTCCAATTCTTTCAAAACTCAATTTTCCTTCAGCAGAGGGAGAGGCAGAGGAAGAATAAGAGGTCACCCAGGAAGAGGGAGCAATCAAAGTAACCCCCACTCTAGTGGAGGTAACAGACAACAATATTCGAATCAAAATTTCCAAGGTCAAAGATATCAAAAACAAAATCAACATCAGAATTTTCAGCCTCAAAGAGGTAGAGGGAGAAGATCAAATGAAAAAACAAGCATACAATGCTATTACTGCAAAAAGTATGGGCACTATGAATCTGAATGCAGGAAGAAGCAAGCAGATCAACTCTCAGGCAGAGAAAATGTGTCAAATCACATGGGAGAAAACTCAGGAGGTATGTTTCTTTCGTGCCACAAGACTAAACAACAACCTAAAGATCTCTGGTTGTTCGACAGTGGATGCAACAATCATATGACAGGTATCAAAGAATTACTTTCATGCATTGATTCTTCAATCTCATCTGATATTACTCTTGGAAATGATTATTTAGTCAAAGTTCAAGGAAAAGCAACTGTTCCTATTATTACTAAACAAAATGTAAAGAAAGACATACCAATGTCTATCATGTTCCAGATCTGAAACATAATTTGCTAAGTGTAGGACAACTCATTGAACATGGCTATAAGGTACTTTTTGAGGGAGCATATTGCAAGATATTTGACAAAATCCCAAGCAGAAAATTAATTTCTGAAATCCTTATGACTCCAAATAGGATGTTTCCCCTTACCCTCAGAACTGCAAATCTGATTCAACCATATGCATAGAGTGCATCCACCCTGAATGAAAAAATGGTTTGGCATACAAGATTTGGACATCTACCATTTTAGAGTCTAAGTCTTCTTCAGAAAAACTCCATGGTCAAAGGACTTCCTATCTTTAAAGAGCAAATTCCCCCATGTGAGTCTTGCATACTTGGAAAACATAAGAGAACTAGTTTTCCACAGTCATCAAATCAAGCCAAACAACATCTTGAAATCGTTCACACTGACTTATGTGGACCAATGCAAACAAAGTCAATAGGTGGTAGCTTTAACTTTCTAACATTTATTGATGATTTCAGCAGAAAAATATGGATCTATTTTCTCAGACACAAGTCTGAAACATTTGCAAAATTCAAAGAATTCAAGGAAGAAGTTGAAAAACAGAGTGGCAAATATATCAAAACACTCAGGTCATATGGAGGAGGAGAATACAACTCCAGAGAATTTGCAAATTTCTGCAAATCATAAGGCATTATCATGCAAACAACAACCATAAATACTCCACAACAGAATGGAGTGGCTGAAAGGAAAAATCAGACAATAATGAATATGGCAAGAACACTTCTTAAAGAGAAACACTTATCAAATACTTTTTGGGCTGAAGTAGTAGCATGCTCAATTTATCTCCCGAATAGATCTCCAACCACAAGTCTAAAGATGAAAGTTCCCCAAGAAGCATGGAGTGGGACAAAGCTCAATGTAGCGCATCTAAGGACATTTGGATTCATAACATATGCTCACATACCTTCTGAATTAAGGAAGAAATTGGATGACAGAAGTGAGAAATGTATTTTCACTGGATATAGTGAAACATCTAAAGCTTACCAGCTTTACAATCTAATCACCAAGAAACTAATTCTCAACAGAGATGTAAGATTTCTGGAAAATCAATTCTGGAATGATTCAGAAAATCAGCAAATGGACAATCAAAATTCATTGCTGCCAGGTTCTAAAAACATAGAAAATTCAGAACAACAAGTACCTCAAACTATTCTTCCGATATTGCAGGTACAAAGACAACCTGAAAATTCTCAGGATAACTCAACTTCTAGCATAGAATCATTCTCTGAACCACAGAATCAGAGAACTCGAAGTTTGAGAGAAATCCATCAACAGTTGGATGACTTTGAGCAACACAACTTTTTTTCTTTAATGTCATGTCAACCTACATCCTTTAAGGAAGTAGCTAAGGAGACACATTGGGTTCAAGCCATGAACCAAGAAATTGACTCCATTGAGAAGAACAAGACATGTGATCTTGTTGATTTGCCAATTCACAAGAAGAGTATTGGTGTCAAGTGGGTTTACAAAATGAAACTCAATGAAAAAGGGAAGATCGAAAAACACAAGGTAAGACTTGTTGCCAAAGGCTTCTCACAACAACTTGGTGCTGATTATGGTGAAACTTTTGCTCCAATAGCAAGATTAGACACTGTAAGAGCTCTATTGGCCATAGCAGCACAACAAAAATGGCAAGTTTACCAGATGGATGTCAAGTCAACATTCTTAAATGGTTTCTTAGAAGAAGAAGTTTATGTCAATCAACCACCTGGATTTGAAGTCCAAGAGCACCTAGCCAAAGTATATCGGTTGAAGAAAGCCTTGTATGGCTTAAAGCAAGCTCCAAGAGCTTGGTACAACAGAATTGACACTTATCTGATCAAAAGTGGTTTTAGTAGAAGTCAAAATGAGCCAACTCTTTACACCAAAATAGATCAGCACGGTAAAATTTTGATTGTATGTTTATATGTTGATGACATGATCTATACAGGAAATCTTGAGTTAACAGATTTTAAACATGCCATGCAATCTGAGTTTGAGATGACAGATCTTGGCATAATGAAATATTTTTTAGGGATTGAGGTTCATCAATCAACCAAAGGCATTTTTGTCTGTCAGCAAAAGTATGCAGTAGACATCCTGAAAAGATTTTGCATGGAAGAATGCAATCCAGCAGAAACCCCCATACCATTAGGCACAAAATTGGGCAAGAATGATGAAGGTCCTACAATGGAATCTACTTTATGAAAAAGTTTAGTAGGAAGTTTTTTGTATCTTACAACAACTAGGCCTGACATTATGTATGCATCCAGCCTTGTTTCCATATTCATGGAATCACCCAAAGATTCTCATTGGAAAATGGCGAAACAAATTTTGAGATATGTTGCAGGAACTCTCAATGTTGGCTTATGGTACACTAAATCTGATAGTAATCAACTTTTTGGTTACACAGACAGTGATTTTGCAGGTAGCCTAGATGATAGGAAAAGCACATCTGGACATGTTTTTCAACTGGGCAGGAACCTGATCTCATGGGCATCAAAGAAGAAGCCAATTGTTTCAATATCTTCTGTAGAGGCAGAGTATGTAGCTACTACCTCAGCTTCATGTCAAGCTGTGTGGCTGAGAAGAATATTGAAAGATATGTCACATACAAAAAAGGATCCAACTCCTATTTTCTGTGACAATACTTCAACAATTGTTTTATCTAAAAATTATGTGTTTCACAAGAAAATAAAACACATTGACACTCGTTTTCATTTCATACGCGAGCTAGTCAATAATGGTGATATTGCACTACAATTCTATGGTTCTCGAGATCAGCTTGTTGATATCTTTACAAAGTAACTAGGAAAGATAGTTTTTTATTTTCAGAGACAGTACTTAGGCATAATCAGTGCTGATGATTGTAACTGTTGAGTTTAAGAGGGAGTGTTAAATATAATGTAACCTCAACGGTCTGACTATACATTATCAACTATACTAGACAACTGTACTTTCTATTTTTGTCTTGCTTGAGCCTATTTATCTCAACCATCTCCCATTGCATTGTATCTTCTATTCTTCATACATTCCAATATATTGTTCTATTCTTTCTCTCTGCATTTCTTGCTTCAGAATTTATCACATTCTCCATTGTCGATCATGATCATCAGCAGAATCCTGCAAGACATTACGAACAAGAGGTTTTTGTGGAGACCACTGTCAATGCAAATCCAAATTTAGTGCAATATGATATTGCACCATCTTCACATCCATATGGTCTCTATTTTGGAGAATGTCTGGTTGAGCCTGCAGAGAACTTGTCACATGGTGCACAGTACAATACCATCAAAAGGGACCGCAACAGAAGTGGGATCGCAATAAAATCAGAACATGTTCAACAAGGGCCCAATATTCCACAGGACCACCGATATGAAGGCGTGGGAGGAAATGGTTTGGGAGAAGGGCCAAAGATTCCACAAGACCACCACCGATATATGGGAAGAATTCGGCAGCTTGCACATAGTATCATGAACAATAGAAACAATGCCATCTCAATGAACTTGCCATATCCTCAACAACTGTGCTATCAAGGGGTGGGAGGCAATGCTCTAGGAGAAGATCCCACAATCACACAACACCACCAATATCTGGGAGGCAATTCTTAGCATGAATATAAAGATGGTTATTCATATCAAAACCCTAATATGGGTTTTTTTTTGCAGCCGTCATCTTCTGTGCAAGTTTATACAGCTTGAGTTATATGCTTGAAGCTTGCTTCATAGGGTTCAAAAATTAGGCGACCATGCTCTCATCCAATGATAACTTCTTCTTTAATGGATTCTGAGGTTTAATTATAACATTCATCTTAAATGGAAGTAGGAAGTTACATATTTGTTTTTAAACTCTTTATAGTTTTATAGTTTGACAGGAAGAGGGAATCCCAATTTCTTTGTTTTATTATTCTATTTGTATTTGTATTTACTGAGTTTATTTAGAAATTTTGAATTAATTTTGTTATGTGAATTTATTCATTTACTAAATTTATAATTCATAATGGCAATGGTTGCTTGTTATATTTTGTTTTATGTTAAAAAAAAATTGAATAATAAGGATAACAAAAAGAGACAAATTATCAATAAATAAAGATTACTTGTTTTTTATTTTACTTGGATAATTTTTAAGAGTGTAAGTAGCATTTACTCTAAAAGTGTTAGCCATGGTAAGTTTATCTTGTATTTTTTTAATAAATTTTAGAGTTTAATTGCATTTAATTTATTTCATTTTTAATGGTATTTATTTACTATATGTGTATATGCCATTTTAATGTTTGAGGACATGTCATAAAGTTGATAATGTATAAAGATGGAGATCTATCTTTGTAAAAACAACTTGATGGAAATTGATAGACTTTAAAATTTAGATAGAGAAAAATTTTACATGAGGAATTTTTGACACTATCATAACTAACTGGTCAAAATAATATCTTAAACATTGGTTTAAAACAAGAAAAAATTGAAGGGCTATATATAGTTCATGGGTTAATTTTCCATGTTTTTTTTCAAAAAAGAGATTACTCTCTTTTCATTTTTTCTAAAAGTGTTTTCCCCAAATTATGTAGAATAAAATTATTTTACCTTAAAATAACTCAAATTTTTTAAAAAATATATAAAATTCCTAGAAATTTGAATATGCTTACATAAATATGACTCAACATTTTATAGTTTGCATATTAAAGGCTAGTAATATTTGCTAAGATTTTTACATTCTGAAATAAATTTCCATAGTAATTTTAGTAAGCAAAGAACACTATGACATCTACATAAAATGTTTCCAATTGTACTATTTAATGCTACATGGTCCATATTTTCTTGACACTACAAATCATATTAGGTGAAATATATTTGAAGTAGTCTTTTTTTAATCTTTCATGTTTCTATTTCTTTACCTTTTATATTTCCTTATGTGTGTTCAATGAATTTCATAAGTGACCTCATTTATGGTGAATTGAATAATTACATAAGTAAACTCACTAAGAATAAGGATGAGATAAATACAAAAAGGATGAATGTTGATTATTTATTTGGATATGTTTTTAACTTTTAGCTTTCTCCATTCTAATATTTTAGTACCATTGAACTACTTTTGTTTTCATTTTATCTTATATTATACAGAGGTTAGAATAAAACAAAGAAATTAATAGTTATACATTCTTCCATAGAGATCTTTTATTAGAAGAAAAAATGTAACTTTATCAATATGATCTCCATGCTAATATATTAACTTAATATATGTCATTATTAAATATGATTTTCTTTTATTAAATACACTTAAAC